>JAJOOO010004997.1:0-73027 GCA_029582685.1 Solanum piurae
GAGATCACCCATTTACAATACGCAGATGATACTCTCATATTTTGTGATGCCAATAAAGAACAACTCAGGATGCTGAGGGTGATTTTTATTCTCTTTGAAGCTGTATCAGGACTTCATATAAATTGGAACAAGAGCTTCTTATATCCAGTTAATGTAGTTCCTGACCTATCCTCTCTGGCTAGGACCCTTGGTGGAAGAATTGGTGACCTCCCTACGACTTATCTAGGGATGCCTCTGGGAGCTAACATCAGGTCTTTAGGTATTTGGAATGGGGTGATTGAAAAGTGTGAAAGAACATTAGTGAATTGGAAGAGCCAATATCTTTCCCTAGGGGGAAGACTAACACTTATTAATAGTGTCTTGGATTCTATGCCTAGTTATATGATGTCCCTTTTCCCTATCCTTGATGGAGTAATTGATAGATTGGATGCTCTAAGAAGGAACTTTCTATGGGAAGGCAACATCAAGATTTTTTTTTTCACCTGGTTAAATGGGCAGCCTTGATTGGGAATAAACAAGTTGGAGGTCTAGGGGTGAGAAACTTGAAGACTCAGAACCAATGTCTACTAATGAAATGGCTCTGGAGACTAGCCTCCAATGAACAAGCTTTGTGGAAGGAGGTGATTCAGGCAAAATATGAAATGGAAGATCATTGGTCAACTAGCATGGTGACCAACACTTATGGAACTAGCCTTTGGAGAACCATAAGGAACCTATGGCCAAAACTTAGAGGGAACTGCAAAATCAAAATTGGAAATGGTGTGAAGGTCTCATTTTGGGAAGATAGTTGGCAAGAACAAGGTCCCTTAAAAACACTTTTCCCTGATGTGTTCATCCTCAACCAACAACAGAGGGCTACTGTGGCAGAGGTTTGGTCAAATCAAGGATGGAATCTGAGCTTTAGAAGACCTTTCAATGATTGGGAGATCCAGAGAGTAGTAGAATTCTACAGAACCCTGGAACACTGTCCAAGACTGCCTGGAATGGAAGGCTCACAAGCAAGGAAGATTCAATGTCAAGGGGGCTTACAAAAAGTTCAACCCTTTCAATAGCCAGATTGATGGGTGGCCCTGGAAAATGATTTGGAAAGCCAAAATTCCCTACAAAGTGTCTTGTTTTACTTGGCTACTTGCTAAACAGGCTGTTTTGACTCAGGAAAATCTCATGAAGAGGGGTATCCAATTGAGCCCTAGATGTTTCCTATGTGGGGAAAAGGCTGAGACTGTGACTCACCTGTTTCTTCACTGTAAGATAACCAACCAGCTATGGGACCTCTTCATCAATGAAAAAGGACTGAAGTGGGTGATGCCAAGGAGAGTAACTCAAACCCTGAAGATATGGAGTAGTTATGCCAACATCTCAGGACATAGGGAGAGATGGAAAATCATCCCAGCTTGTATTTGGTGGTCAACGTGGAAAGAAAGGAACCTTAGATGTCATCAAAACAAGAGCCACACTATTCAGAAGATGAAGATGAATTGTCTTGTGTTGTTTCATTTTTGGTGTAAACAAGAGTATATGGAAGATCTAGAATCAGTTATGAATATCTTAGGATCCCTGTAATTTTTGTCATAGGATTGAAGATCTTCTATTATACTCTCTTTAATCTGTAATTAGGAATCTGTAACATGTTGTGGCAGGTTTTGATTTTTTGGAAATAGAAACGCAAATTGTTACCTTCTCAAAAAAAAAAAGATAATAGAGGTTTCTTTCTTTTCTTTTTCTTTTTCTTTTTCTTTTTCTTTTCTCTTTTTGGCAAATCAAGAAAACATGTTATAATACGGCAAAACTCTTGGTTCAAAAATCATCGTATTGGAGGGGGATGGACGAAATGGAGGCTCATATCTAGTGTATTGTGCGATAAGAATGTGTCACAAAGGCCCAAATGTAAGTTCTATAAAGTGGTAATCAGACCAACATTGGTGTATGGGGCAGAGTGTTGGCCAATCAAGAACGCCCAGATGAATGTGTGTCCATACTAGAAGAGATATGATTAGGAACGAAGTTATACGGGGCAAGTTGGGAGTGGCCTTCGTAGCGGACAAGATGAGGAAGCAAGACTAAAATGATTCAGGCGAGTGAATAGGAGGTGTGCGGATGCGCCATTAAGGAGATGTGAGAGGTTAGTTGTAGTAGGAGTTGGGAGATGTAGAGGTAGGCTGAAGAAGAGCGGGGGAGGGTTAACGAGTTGATTAGACAGGACGTGGCACAGTTTTAACTTACTGAGGACATGACCCTAGATAAGAAGGAATGGAGGTCGAGAATTTATGGTAGAAGGCTAGTAGGTAACTGAGTGTTGTCGCACTTTATGCAAGAGAGGCAGCTTACACTTCTCCTTATTAGTAGTGTTATTTAGTAATCGCGTTGTTTCTATTCTTCAATGTGTATTACTATCCATTGCTTCGTGTGCTTGGAATCTTGTTATTTTGCTGTCATATTTTTCTTGTGACCCTTCGAAAACTTCTCTTTTGACCCGAGGGTGTACCGGAAAGACGAAAACAATCTCTTTACGGCTCTACCCCACCAAAGGTAAGGTGAAATATGTGTACATCCACCCACCCTAGACCCGCTTGTAGAATTACATTGGATATGTTGTTGTTGTAGTGCTGGAGATATGGAGAAAACCACTAGAAGACACCAGAAACTAAGGCACATCATGCACAGACACTGCACGATTAAGACTAGTGCATCTCTCGATAAAACCTCCTCTTGAGTTAGAATGTAGCATGTTGAAAGCTTGTGACCACTGAACTGTAAAAGATCAAATTTCTTGACTTCCGAAATATTATTCCTAACCTAAGGCTAGGCACTTGTTAAGTAGACAAAAACATTAAAATGAAAAATGAAAAATTTTCAGACTGAAAGATACATACAAATGAAAAATTCTTTGATACATCATCCAACTTAATCATCTGTCTGCGAAGAGACCCAAATTGTTAAAATGTACCTCATTCCCAGAAATATATCCTCTTAAGCACAACCTATGAATCATTATCACAAAAGGTAAATGAACCACCTATGATTCACTAACTGGATAATACACACAATATTCCGAGTCCATAAACCCATGTTAAGAAATTCCCAGAAAATATTCCAAAGAAGTACGTAATGTTCCAATGCATGTCTTTCTAAGTTCATGTAAGAAACTGGAAGAAAAAAACAAAGAGCAAAATTGGTGCACTTAAGAAACCATCAAGATATGTTTCTTCAAATTGACAGGTCAAAAGTTACGAAATTCACTGCCGAGACTAAACAATTAAGGTAGATAATGTTCCAAAAGTTCCCCTTCAATCCAAGCCAACATCATCGTCTAGCTTGAAAAACAATATATCAATCTGAAATCCAGTCCACAATATCAAAATTCTCTCAAGGAAGATTGGATTAGCTGACCTAAAGGCAAAAAATTGTTGGATACAAAACCAGAAAGTGGTTTTACCCAATCAGAGTTTTTTGCAGTAGCCCGTGGAAGATTGTCTCCACAACCATTTCCCTGAAAAATACAATAAATCTTATCAGCAAAGAAACGTAACCTACTCCCTTCATTCAAAATTAACCATCTAAAGTTGATTTCTGCAGTTTTGAACACCAAATTAATTTCAAATTCACAACTCTTTTATCATATAGATCATACACAACTACGCTCAGTTCCAAATAAGTTGGGGTCAGCTATATGACTGACCATGTTACTACATGTAAACTCATCTCATGCTAATATTATAGAAACACAAATAAAAAGTGATTGAAGTTCTCTATATTTTCTAAAACCTAAAAATCTCTGGAAGGCTAAAACACTCCTAAAATGCATAGGACTTGCTACGAAATAGCTAACATGTCTAAAGTACATTCTCAACTAATACGTATCTGTTAAAACATAAACTCTCCTAAAACTGAATGAAGTATAAAAACACAAAGAACTCATTAACGATATGCTGGAATTATAATGAGTTCTTTGTGCTTTTATACTTCATTCAGTTTTAGAAGAGTTTATGTTTTGACAGATACGTATTAGTTGATGAAAATCTGAATAAGAAAACGTACAACTAACAGCCATAAAGGACCACTATCTTTAAATATTTAAGTAACTAAATTTGACCAAGTCTTTTCCTAGAAAACAGGAATGCAGTACACTGAAATAAGCAAAAAACAGTAAAAATAATAAGCTGGAAGTAAAAATGTCAATTGTCTAACACTCCTCCTTGGCATTTTTGTGACAAACACCAATTCTTTACCCCAGATTTTCAAACCTTTCCTGTGGCAGTAACTTAGTGAAAATGTCAGCTAGCTGGTTCTCGGATGAACAAGCAACACTTCATTAAATTGTTGGACTTCTCTAATAAAATGAAATGTGCTTAGTTTGACCATGAAATACTGGATATTTTTTAGATTGAAATTGCTGACTTGTTATCACATATGATCCTGGTAGCTTCTGTTTGTTCATGGCCCAAGTCCTTCAACGTCTTCCTTAGCCAGACAGTTTGGTTCACAGCAGAAGCAACAGCAACGTACTTAGCTTTTGCTATTGATTGAGCTGTAGTTTCTTGTTCCTAGAGCTCCAACTAAAACAACTTGTGCCCAAACAACTTCTGGAATCATCAATGCAGCCACCCCAATCACTAGCAAAGTAACCAACCAGATTTATAGTCACTTCTGCAGATGCTGGAAAAAAAATCCAAACTTGATGGTTCCTTTTATATACCTTAATACTCTTTTATCTGCTATGAAGTGTGTGTGTCTAGGCAAATGCATGAACCAAGAGAGCAAACTTACAACAAATAGAATGTCAGGTCGGCTTGTGGTTAGATATAGAAGGCTGCCAATTAAGCTTCTATACATATTGTCATCTACTTTTTCAAAATCTTCATCCTTGCCAAGTTTCACACTAGTAGAAATTGGAGTACTCACAGGTTTGCAGTCTTGCATTTGAACCTATTTAGAATATCCGAAATGCATTTCTGCTTGCATATTAGAAATCCATCATTGGACTGCAGCAATGACATGCCAAGAGCAATGACATGCCAAGGAAGTACTTCATGACTCCAAGATCAATCATTTCAAAGACTCTCCATTTCATCCTTGAACCTTTGGATTAGTTAAATTTTGCTTCCAGTCACAACCATGTCATCCACATAAATTGGAACTAAGGACTCACCTCCAATGAACTTCACATACAAAGTAACTTCACTTTGACTTCTACTGAAGCCAAGTTGGATGAGCTGATTGTCCATCCTTTCGTGCCAGGCTTGTTTTAGGTCATACAAGGCCTTCGTTAAGAGATATACCTAATCCTCTTTTCTAGGAAATGAAAAACCACACTATACTGTTGTGCTTGTCCCTTCACCACCAATCTAGTCTTATGTATGCAAATTGAGCCATCATGATTGAGTTTTGTCATGAAAATCCATTTTACACCAACCACCTTGAGATTTCTAGGCCAGTCAATGAGTTGCTATCCACTAGTTCATCTTCCGCAAGTTGAGGTTGCTCTTTTAAAAATAAATCAGGAAAGAGATCTCCTGATTTTTCCAATCCTAAGTAGCTACTTCATCAAACTTCACTTCTATGCTGAGAACTAGTTTTTCTATCTTCAAACAGAAAATATTATCGCCTTTGGATGATGAACCATAGTCCATAAATATGCCCTTCTAAGCCTTGTTGTCTAGCTTACTCCTCTTAGTTACAGGAACCTGATAATAACATATACACCCAAAGAGTCGGGGATGGTTTATTGATGATTTGTCGCACATCAAGCTTCATCTGGAGTCATGTCATACAAGGCCTTAGTGGGCAATATGTTCAGCAAATATACTGAGGTATTAACTGCCTTTGTCCAAAACTGATTTGGGATCTTTTTTCAAGCAAAAAACACTTGGCCATCTCCATTACAGTCCTATTCTTCCTTTCAAGCACGCCATTTTGTTGTGGCATGTATGGTAATGCCAATTGGCGTTCTATACTTGTGGTATAAAAAACTCTACAAACTGAGCAAAAGTATATTCTCCTCCCTCAATTGTCAGATCTTAAAGCTTTAACAGTGAGATTACATTAAGTTTCTACTCAAGCTTTAAACTGTTTAAAAACATTAAAGACTTCACTCTTCAGCTTCGTGAAATAAACCCAACACATACAGGTGCAGTCATCAATACAGAGGAGAAAATATTTGTTACCACTCATGGAATCTGTTTTCATTGGGCCACAAATGTCCATATGAATGAGCTGAAGTTTTTGGTTAGCTCTTCATACTTGATTTGCTTGAAATGACTGTATTGTTTTCTTTCCCTACTGACAAGTTTCACAAACTTGACCATTAAAAAGAAATTCAAGCATATTTTCCACTAACTACTTTTGTCGTCCCTGTGCTGCTTCTCTGATTAAAGTGACCAAACCTTTTGTGCCATTTGTTTCTACATGTTTGTGAAGTACTAGTATAAGCATGCTCAACTATTTCTCTCAATCAACTAAAACATTTTTTTGCTCATTTTGACACAATAATTCTATTCCAAAAGGGTCAAAGACAACAGATTCACAATTCTTAAAATACAGTGAATAATCTTTTCAAACATTTGTCCAACACTCAATAGATTTTGAATCATATCAAGTGTGTATAAAACACCTGAGATTGTTGAGACAGTCATTGTACCTCTACCTTTGACTTCTACGGCCTCACCATTCCCACTTTTACTTTGGATTTGTAAGTATCATCAAGGAAGCTGAGCATTCCCGCATCATTGCACAAGTGATGTGTGCAACCCCTATCGAAAAGCCAAGAAATTGGAGAATTCATTTGTTGAAAAGTATGAAACTGCAAAGAGTTACTCCTCATGTGCATCAACAACTTCTGCTAGTTATATTTGCAAAGCTCTAGAGGCCTTTATTTTTTATTTGTAAACCTTGGATATGTGCCCCATCTTCTTACAGCTGTCGCATATAGCATCGGCTATCCACCACCAGTAGCAGTGCTTTCCAAATGTGTTGTTTTTGCAATGTTTGCACGGAGGGAACTTCTTCTTTACATCTCCAATGTTATTTTCACCATCTTTCTTTCCCTTATTCTTTTGGTTGAACTTATGCTTCCCTTTACCGGAATATTGTTTTTGCACAGGGAAAGTTCCTTAAGTGAACTTGTCCTATCTCATAGTCCTTCTTTGCTCTTGTGCTTGAAGAGCACTCATTAGTTCATCTAATAAGAGTTTTATTAGTTCCTTGGGTTCTTCAAGAGAGAAGATCTAAGATTCAAACCTCTCAGGAAGAGTTAAAGGAACTTTCTACACAATCCATTTGTCTGTGTATTCTGTAACTTCTTCACCATGAAGCCTAATGTTATTAACAATTAAGGAGATTTGATCTCCTTACTTACTGATTGTTTCATCCTCTTGCATATTCATAGACTCAAACTCTCTTTCAAGTTCAACACTAGCATTTGATGTGTTCTATCGCTACCTTGATATTCTATTTCAATTTGTCCCAAACCTCTTTTGTTGTTTTACAATCAATGGTTCTATAGAGCATGGAATATGCCTCAGAATTGTGCATAAGCGACTTGACTTTGGATTTCTTTGCCTTCTCTACACTGTTGAATTTGATTTGAGCCATGGTAGGATTTGCCGGTAGAACAGGTACTGATCAATCTTCTGTCACAGTTTCCCAGAGTCATAGGCTTCCAAAAAAGTTGGCATCTTCACAGACCAAATTTGATAATTTTATTGGTTAAAGGTAGGTTGTTGGATGTAATTTGAGTTGTAGGTTAAAAATTTTGGTCCTATAAGATCAACTAGAGCTCTGATGCCAGTGTTAAAGCATAAGCTCTCCTAAAACCGAATTGAAGTATAAAAGCACAAAGAATTCAGTAAAATTTCAGCATATTTGAATTTATACAAGAAAAAGATTAAAAAAAATTATCTAGCAGCCACTTACAAAGTGGGTGAAAAACTGAATAAGATAAGTGGATGTTTGTGGGATTGAAATTGACATAGTAACAATTATAGTTGTGAAAAAGCTGAATATAGCCCCCAACATTGAAGGAGAAAACATACAATAACTAAGGAATGCAAATTCACCTTATTTGAATGTTGTGAACTGGCTCTAACAGGTGAACTGAATTTCGAACCAAGATGCAACCTGTAGTTGATTATCGAAGGGCAGTTGCCAGAAAACGGGAAGTGGGTCGTCGGAAGATGAGAACTCCGGCACCGAGACAGTGAGTTCCCGGTGACCGGAGGATTGAGGAATAGAATTTGAAGAGTCCCCGCCATTGTGAGTGAACACAAAAACGGTACACTCAATTGGTGATTGAGAGTATGGCTGAGGAAAAGTTTATAAATGACATATATTTCCACTAAGCTAGGTTTGTAAATACATTTTCAAATATTTTTTGGGGTGAAGTTTCAAAGTGTGTTTTGTAATTGTTTTTGAAAATCATATTTCACTTTTTTTAAGAAAATCATGACATATAATTTACACTTTATAAATTTTAAAAATTATTAAAAACATAACTTTATAAGTTTGATATAAAATTATTAATTTATGAGATAATGCATATGTAGCCCCTAACTATGACCGAAATTATAGCGACACAGCATAACTTAACCAGAATCCTATTACCCACCGAACTCATTTTTTTCTATATTTTTGTGCTACTTTTGTATTGATGTGGCACATTCAACCAAGTAAATTGATTGCATTTGTACCACACACGTCTGTCATGTATATATGTAATTATTATTTTTTACTCCCTCCGTTCCATTTTATGTGAGGTGGTTTTATTTTGCACGGAGTTTAAGAAAAAAAGGAAAACTTTTAAAACTTGTGGGCCAAAATGAATGATAAAAACTTGTGTGGTTGTAAATCATTTCATTAAGGGTAAAATAGACATTTTATAATGAAATTGTTACTTAATATAGAAATATGTCATTCTTTTTTTGACTGACTAAAAAGCAAAGTAAGTCACATAAATTGAGACGGAGGGAGTAGTATTTTTGAAAAATCTTCTTATTTTCTTTATTATTTAAATCAAGTCGATACATATAATTTTTAAATTTATTTTGCCTTGTATTTAAACCTTTTGTTTTCTTCATGTTTTTTTAACCTTCATTCGTTATTGTTTTCTCTTTTTTCTATTGATTTATTTATTCTTATTACTTTCTTTGTCTTTCCCTTTGATTCAATTCAAAAATTGTATTTAAAATAAGCTAATTTCGAACATATATCAAAATAAGTGAACAAGATCAAATAAAACATAAAAAAAAAAGTTATAAATTAAAGGACGCTTTTTGATTTATTATTTTAAAAAATACACATATGTTTTTTTTTTAAATAAGTAAAAGTGAAAAGATTAGAAACTAGTGAAAGAGAAAAATATATATATAAAATTTAAAGTGAGGAAAAAATTAAAATAAATAATTTACAAAGAAAGAAATGAAAATAATTAAATATATATAAGTTTAAATGTAAATAATTATGCCTATTAATTGATTATAGATAGACCAATTAAAAAGGGACATGTGTCCAACTTTTTAGGTCTTTCCTTGCTTTCAAAAAACTATGTACACTCTCTCTGATATGTCAGCTTTTGAGGTATATTTATTCCATTTAAAAATAATTTAAAAGGGTAATAAGACTCTAGTTAGATTTAGGTGCGTCACTGGAATTCTGAATCACAACTTAGGGAGGTATTTACGTATTATCCCAAATAAATTAGATAATACATCATTCATAAATTATATATAATATTTAATCTAAAACTTCTAATAACATAATTACACCGCTCACCAATCAACCAAAAATGATAAAAATATCACTAGTCCTAGTACATGATTGTAAGAGTCTGTTTGACATTGCTACTAAAAATTATTTATTTTTAGAAATATTTTTAAAAAATATTTTTTTCAAAAAAGTGCTTTTGAAAAAAAAAACAATTTGTGTTAGGTTAATTCACTTGAAAAATGTTTTTAATAAACGAATTGTGTGTGACTAACTTTTTTAAAAAAAGTACTTTTGAGAGTCAAATTATGAAAAATGACAAGTATCAATACACTTTTAATATTAAGATTATTTTAAATATCTATTATAAAAATATTTATTAAATTTTATTTTTATTAAATTAAAATGTACCTATTCAAATTTTCAATCAATACTATACTTAATTTGATGAATAAAAAAACTAAATACTGATATAATATGACCACATGTCCTACATGATCACAATGCAAATGTCTGGTCCTCCCATGGAACCACAATCACATACCTGGTCTTCTCATGAAACACAAACTCAAGTTGTTAGTGTACTGGCGTGGTACCCGAGTCATCCATAGTTAGTGTACTAGTGTGGTAGAAAAACTTCTTCTTCCATTAATTCAATTTTATTTCTTGATCTCTATTTTTTCGCAATAGCCGTTTTTACTCCATTTCAAAACTATGATGGTGAAGTTGTTTTCACAATAGCCAGATTCATATACATACCAGATATACTAACAGAAAAATCAGATTCAAGACATTAACGACTTAGATACATTAACAGAAAGCAGATACAAGACATTGAAAGCTTAGATACATTAACATAAAAGATTAAATACATAAAAATATTACATTAAACACATGAAACAAACAAACTAGATACATAGGATATTTAAAATCAAACACAATTCATAGTCGTCGATGGTGGAAGCAGAGGAATTTGGCTGAACACAGATGACAGCGTCGGCAACGACAATTGTTATAGTCAGGAAAGAGTAGTAGTGTTGATGTCGAGTCTAGGTATAACTATGATAATGATTATGGTTACTCCGATCTTGCTCTTCTTGTTGGCTTTAATTTATTTTTGTTTTTTTGTATAGAATTTACAAGTTTTGGCCGTGAAATTATTTAGTTTGAATAGTTCAGACGAATATTTAATCTGGAGCATTTGATGTTTAAATATGAGTAATCATCATTTTGTGTTGAGAGGATGAACGAAAATCGTTTTGACAGATATTCTGAAGAAATTGTGTGTTGAAAGGATGAAGGAAGAGAGAAAAAATGGTGGAGAACAGGGGGGTGGGGGAGAGCTATTGTAGGGGGAGTAGATTGAGGGAGTTTGAATTATTAAAGTACCTTTAATTAAGGAATTTAAATTTTAAGATAACTATTCAATACCATATTTAAAGGATTTGTGTATCTGATTTAAATTTTTAAAAATATATGGTATAATTATTAAAATGTGGTATTATGAGTAATATTTTTAAACTATAGGTAAAATATGTATATATGGTAGTTAAGTATGTCTAATTATGTAATTTTTCCATAATTATACTCGATGATAACATCGAGCATGTGATGTGGTCCATCTATTACTAGATTTTACTTTACAGAGTCATTTTGTTATTGGTTAGTGTATGGTATTAGTTAGATAAGATTTAATTATTATTTCATTTTATATGCTAAATAAAATAATATATAATGAATAAATTAATATATAAATGAACTCATAATCTATACCTATCAAATATAATAATATTAAGGCTTAAGTCATCGACCGCCCCTTAAAGTTGTCCGCATAATTCGCTTAGACACCTCAACTAAGACTTGTACCTATTGAACACCTAAATTGTTCAAAACATGTACTTATTAAACACAAAAATGTTGATATGGCAAAAAATGTGTTTTGCACTTCCCTGAAGCGCGTGAAAAGATTCAAAATAGTGTCTCTTTGATTTTTTTTTGACAATTTTTTTTCTTTTATTGACACTTGGCATTATAATTAACTTAAAAACGTTTTTCTTCTTTCATTTACAATTTTTTCCAAAAAGAAAAGGACCCCACTCCCTACAGTACCTATCATCTTCTTCATACTTTAGTTTGCAAAACTTTCTTCATTGTAGCTCATTGTTTTTCTTTCTTTTTTTATAAAAAAAGGAATATTATTTCTTCCAAATATGAAGATAAATGAAAATCAACTATGAAGATTCAGATTTGAAAGAAAGTAAGACTACTTTCGTATGATTTATTTCAAATCTCATAAAAATAAGGAACAAATATGAAGAAGAAAAAAGAAGATATATGATTTTTACGTATAAAAAAAGTTAGCCAATATTTGTTTATCACAATTTTCGAACAAAGATTTTTACTCAAATTCATATATAAACCCATTAAATTTATCAAAAATGACATTCAAAAATTTGAAAGAATTAATTTTTGAGCTATCAATTTCATTTTGTCATCGATGTAGAAATGAATAACCGCCGGCAAGATTTTCTTTCTTCTTCACTCTTAGTATGAAAATGTATATATATATATATATATATATATTTTAAAAGTTAATCTTCAAGTTATTTGAAAAGAATTAGGTTTTGTGATTTGAGAAAGAATGTGTTTTGGGAAGAAGATGAAGATGAAAGGGGGTTGGGTAGGGGTGGGGTTGGGTAGAATAGGTTGACATTTTCATTTTATTTTATTTTTAAAATTAGATATAAAAAGTGTTTGAAATAATTTTAAACAAAATTATTTTTTTTATAATTTTTGGGGCCCAGTGCCACATGTTATTTTTTAATTAGCCGTTTTTCCACGTCACCGCAAGTGCATCACACACTGTTCATATATTTTGTTGATTATCAAAAAATGCCTAATAGGAAGAATTTTTGAATTGGTAAAAGTGTTCAATAGGTACTAGTCTTAGTTGAGGTGTCTAAGTGAATTATGCGGACAATTTTAAGGGGCCGCTGATGACTTAAGCCTAATATTAAATATGAACATCAAGTCATCCATAGTTAGTGTACCAGTGTGGTAGAAAACTTCTTCTTTCCATTAATTCAATTTTATTTCTTCGAATCTTGATCTCTGTTTTTTCACAATAGCCATTTTTACTCCATTTCAAAGTTGTGATGGTGAAGTAATTGTTTTCACAATAGCCAGATACATACCAGACACATTTACAGAAAAATCAAATTCAAGACATTAACGACTTAGATACATTAACAGAAAGCAGATACAAGACACTGAAAGCTTAGATACATTAAAATAAAAGATTTAATACATAAAAATATTACATCAAATACATGAAAGAAAGAAACTAGATACATAGGATATTTAAAATCAGACACAATTCATAGTCGTCGATGGTGGAAGTGGAGAAATTTGGCTGAACAGAGATGACAGTGTCGGCAGCGGCGGCTGTTATAGTCAGCAAAGTAGTAGTAGTGTCGATGTCGAGTCTAGGTATAACAGTGATAATGATTCTAGTTACTCCGATCTTGCTCTTCTGGTTGGCTTTAATTTGTTTGTTTTTTTGTATAGAATTTACAAGTTTTGGGCGTGAAATTGTTTAGTTTGAATAGTTCAGACGATTATTTAATATGGAGCAAATGATATTTAAATATGAGTAATCCTCATTTTGTGTTGAGAGGATGAACGAAAATAGTTTTGATAGATATTTTGAAGAAATTATGTGTTGAAAGGATGAAGGAAGAGAGAAAAAATGGTAGAGAACGTGGGGGTGGGGGGAGATAATATTGTTGGGGGAGGAGATTGAGAGAGTTTGAATTGTTAAAGTACCTTTAATTAAAAAAATTAAATTTTAAGATAATTATTCAATACCATATTTAAAGGATTTGTGTATCTGATTTAAAATTTTAAAAATATATGGTATAATTATTTAAAAAGTGGTATTATGAGTAGTATTTTTAAACTATAAGTAAAATATGTATATATGATAGTTAAGTATGTCTAATTATGTAGTTTTTCCATAATTATACTCGATGATAACATCGAGCATGTGATGTGGTCCATCTATTACTAGATTTTACTTTATAGAGTCATTTTGCTATTGGTTAGCGTATGATATTAGTTAGATAAGATTTAATTATTATTTTCATTTTATGCTAAATATAATAAATAAATTAATATATAAATGAACTCATAATCTATACCTATCAAATATAATAATATTAATTAAGATAATTTTAATACATAGTTAATTTAGCAACTAAACAACCTCAATTGAATAAAACTCATTAAAGAAGATATTAACGATAGCAATATCACTAGACACAAGCCATTGTCTCAATATATTAGTGGGTATCATACCTTTCTCTATTTTCGTAATTTCTTTGATTGTCATAACACGATAATCATACTTGATGATAACTTCAGGCGTGCTTACAAGAAATCTTGTTGTCTTTTCCTTATCATCCACCACAACAAATACAACATTACAAGTGCGACGATTTACATCTAGTAAATCAAAATCTCCACTCATCATCAATAGATAAGTAACATGTAAAGAACTTAGATCAACACGATACTTCACAAACCACTTAGAATAATCAATCTCCATCTCAACAACTTCAAAACTCATTGAACTAAACCCTTGTACCTCAATAAGATGCAAATGTCCACCAGACTCCTCAAAATACCTTATATTCCTTTTCAACACTCCAATAGGAATGACGGTGCTAGGCATATCTCGAAAACACATAGAATCCAAATCGAACCTTAAGAAAGACGATATTTCACTAACCCAATGCATACAACCATTCAAGTACACATCCTGAGATAAAAAATATTGTTGCTTTAATATATCTCATGTACGCTCTGGAGAGTTTCTTCAAACTCTAGTTTCTGATGAATATACATAATAGTAATTGTGATCCCCGTCTGATTTCATAATACACATAATTTTATAACTATCAGATACCATAGGATCAAAAGCCAAATTCATTACCATCACATCATGATGACTAGGGTTTGTAATTGTACATGGAAGTGGAATCAACCTACGTTAATTTGTACTCGGATTATAATTAAACAAATTACAATTGATCATTTCCATCACCGGAGCTTAAACAAATACAAAATAATCCGTTACACGAATGCAAATGTTCAATCTTTGAAGATGTACTCCCTCCGTTTCGAAAAGAGTGACCTAGTTTGACTTGGCACGGAGTTTAAGAAAATAAAGAAAATTTTTTAATCTTGTGATCCTAATTTAAAGTTATGTCAAATGTACAAAATTGCCTTTTAATCTTATGGTCTTAAACATGTTACGTGGAAAGCTGAAAGTAAAATGTTACCAAAAAAGGAAAGAGGTCATTCTTTTTTAAATAAACTAAAAAGGAAATGATGTCATTCTTTTTGAAACGGAGGAAGTAATATATTTGAAAATCATACTCTTTTGTTTTTCGGACATTCCATTGATGGGAATAAAGTGTACGTAGTTCTTTTTATATACCCACCAGCAAAAGAAGAGTCCGTCAACTTTGAGGGAACTCATTTGTTTTGTCCGGCTATGAAGTAGCCGGAATCTTTGGCTTGAGATATGGAATAACCAATCTTTACAGACCGTTTGGAAACGGAGAAGAGATTTTGGAGTTAGACGGGGGAGAATCTCCGTTAAGAGTTCAGTGTTTCCGGTGACTTTGATAACTGATGTTGGGAAATCCATCTGACGGCACCGAAATTTTCATTTAAGGGAGAAGTTTCCAATTTGGCTTAATGTTTACAAGCCCTTCATTTTCTTTCTATAAATAGTACTCCTACTTATTATTATTATTATTATTATTATTATCATTTTTGTTGTTAAAAGACCCACGTGAATTGTTTTAAGTGAATAACATATCAAAAGACTTGAAATATCGCGAGGACATCATATTTAAATTTTAGAACCGTTTAGAGGAGATTTGAGTTGGTTGGAATTTGAAGGAAAAAAAAATTCATTGAGAAAGATGAACTGTTGCAATATGTATAATATTGTATAAACAATATTTATAAATATATATACATCACTGATACATAGTTATACACCACATACACACACATATATATGGCTTAAGTCATCCACGACCACTTAAAGTTGTCCGCATAATTCATTTGAACACCTCAACTAAAACTTGTATCTATTGAACACCTCTACCACGTTGAATTGATACCTATTTGACATATTTTTGACAATCAACCAAAAATTTAAAGTGTGTGAGATTCACTCGCAGTGACGTGGCACAATGACAAATTAAACTTTGACACGTCATTTAGTTTCAAAAAATTATTTAAAAATATCTTATAAAAAGTATTTTAATGTAAAAAATAATATAAAAACAAAAATCAACCCTATCTACCCATAACCCCTTTCCGGCAGAACTAGTCCGCCAGAACACCATAGCCCGATAACGAACGGCAAGTATCTTCCCCATATTTCTCTCATCAACACCATAGCTGCTACCTACCCTCTTCCTTTTATTCCCATTTGGCAATTTTTTTTATCAATATCATAGCTGCCATTTCTCCGACCTCACTCTCTTCTTCATACATCATTTAAGATTTGTTGATATTTTTTTGTACTATGAATTCTTTAGGATTTGAATTCTTTAACAATTTCAAAAAAAAAAAATTAGATTTGTATTAGTCTTGTTTTAAAAAATGGATGCTCACCGGTTTTTTTTTTTTTTTTTTAATTTTATTTATTATTATTATTATTATTATTATTATTATTATTCTTATTATATTTCCTTCTGTAGCTTTAACTCTATTGATTTTTTCTACAATTTATAAGGTTAGATTATTTTTTTTTGTATCAGTTAACTCTCTTTTGAATTTTTTGATTTTGACGGTCATTTGTTTAATGGACACTTTCCGATTAAGATAAAGACGACGATATTGGTGATGACGGATGATAATAGAAAGGAAAAATAAAGATGAATACAGAAACGGGTGTGGCAGAGACGTTGGTTAAAGGATTTAGCCGGTGAGGAAAATGCAAAAGACTAAGGTGGTTTGGAATTGGGGAAGAAGATACTGTTGGGAATATATTTTTTCATGCTCAGACTTTTGCTCCACTTTTTAAATGTTGACATGTAATTTTTTGATTGACTTGTAAGTAAACTGTATTGGTTTCACGTGCTTCTGAGGCGTGTACTACACCTATGATGCCGCATCATTAAAAAGTATGTAATAGGTACATGTACTGAACAAGAGAGGTGTTCAATAGGTACATTCCTTAATTGAAGTGTTTAAGTGAAATATGAGGATAACTTTAAGTGATTGTGAATGACAAAGTACACATGGCCACATTGTGTACTTTGTTGGCCATGCTCATAGCCATACGTAACTCATAAGCCAGACAAATTGATGAACGCACAATAATATATATAGTGGGCCATTGACAACTCAACAATCATGTCTATAGGGTAGCTTGGTACGGTTCTGTCCCTTGGTTGGCAGTTTTAATTGTATTGTAAAATATAATAGTCGACAACTCCCTAAAGTTATTGCCAGCATTCACTTATGGTTATACCTTAAGTAAATCTTGTTCATTTTAAATACCTCAAGTAGGGTTCATTGTATCATTTGGACATTTTTTTTTTGCATTAATCAACCATGGTGAAGTGTTCCTCATGACGAAATGTTGGTCCTGGATAATATAACATTAGGAAGTAACCCTTGTGCCATATTTTCATCGTTGTTATTCACGATTGTTACAAGTTATTTATGAAAAAATAAACAAATCTAAGCAAGTGAGTAAGTAGAGCACTGAGTTAAACCATCTCATGACTGTTTTGGCCTCACGATGAGTGTTAATTTATTTATCTGAAAATCGATATAGTTGAAATTGTCACGAGATCAAGAACAATCAAAGCAAATAACTCCCAGAATATGCAGCACACCAAATCATAAAATCATATATATCATCCACCTTGAATTGTCAATGTACAATAAGTCGTTTACACGGCAATTACATCCATGGGAAACTAGTAATTTTACAAAACATTCACAAATGAAGAAAGCAACTAGAGATGAAGTGAAACTGCACAAATACAATTCTCTGATGAAGTCTGAAAAACAACAAGATTTCTTTCCAGCAAATAGACTACAAACATCATAAGCGCGTCTTCAATGATGAGTGACCATGATCACGTCGTTTATATACATGAATATGGTTCATCCATCACCACTTCCTTTCTTTAAGTAAACAAACTTATATACAAGAAACCATAGCAATATCAAACACGCGCCATTGTCTCAACATATTGATGTGTATCATACCATTCAAACACCGAAACATCTTCCCATATAACAGGGATCTTTGCTATCTCTATATCCGCAACCTCCTTGATAGTCATAAGATGAGCATCATATTCAATGATAACATCTGGTGTAGTTACCAAAAACCTTGTTGTATCTTCCTTATCATTCACAACCACAGATACAACATTGCAAGTACGACCATTCACATCTAGTAAATCAAGTTCTTCACTCAACATTAACGGATAAGTAGTATGCAACGAACTAAGATCAACACGATACTTCACAAACCACTTAGAATAATCAATCTCCATCTCAAGAACTTCAAAACTCATCGACCTAAACCCATGTACCTCAATTAGATGCATATGTCCATCCGACTCCCCAAAATACCTTATACTCCTTTTCAACACTCCAATAGGAATATCAGTACTAGGCATATCTCTAAAGCACATCGAATCCAAATCGAACCTTAAGAAAGACGACATTTCACTAACCCAATGCATACAACCATTCAAGAAAACACCCTGACCTTGATTCAACATCTCCATCTCCATCTCCATACAACCTCTCCAAACTTCAGTTTCTGATGAATATACAGAAATTTCATAAACCCCATTTAATTTCATCACACATACAAGTTTATAACAATCAGATACCATAGGATCAAAAGCCAAATTCATTACAACAATCTCATAAGTTTTTATACCTAAATATGGGAGTGGAATCAATCTATGCTGATTTGTACTAGGATTATAAACATAACAATCAAGATTTTCAATACCCAAATTGAAACTTATACAGAACAACCCATTACAGGAATGTAATTGTTCAATTTTTGAAGATGTAGAATTAGCAATATTTTTGAGTGCTGAAGGAATCATACCCTTTTGTTTTTTGGGTATCCCATTGAGAGAGATAAAGTCAACATAGTTATTACCATAGACCCACCAGCAGAAGAACAGTCCGTCAACTTCGCCGGAAGTGCGTTTTCTCCGGCAGTGAAGTTGCCGGAATGTACGGCTTGAGATGATCGAAAACCAATCTTTACAAACGGCTTGGAATCGGAGAAGGGATTTTGGAGGTAGCCGGAGGAGAATCTCCGATAAAAGATCGGCGTTGCCGGAGACTCCCTGTAAGGATGCCGAAAAAACTGCTGGCTGGTCACCGGCGACTCCCTGTGAGGATACCGGGAAAACTGCTGGCTGGTTGCCGGAGAATCCCTGTAAGGATGCCGGAAAATCTGCTGGCTGGTCACCGGAAAGTCCCTGTAAGGATATTTCCGACATTGACCCGTCGGCGTACATGTCGTACCATCATTCTTTCTATATAAGTAGTAAAATGATAAGGAAGGGCAAATTGGTTTACGATGGTCCACTTTTAAAAGTTGCAATTTATTATATTTTTTGTATAATTTTTAAATATTTGATTTTTTTTGTTTAAAATATCAAATTAACGTAATTTAATTTAATTTTAAAAATTAATTAAATCAACTTTCAAAAAAACGGACATAAAGATAAAAGTGGACGGAGGGAGTGGAATATTAAATATATTTATAAATACTCCTTTTTAATACATAATATATTAAAAAGATAAACAAATTAAAATTGAAAAAGTAATATATAACTGCTAAAGGGTATTTTTAGTGTTAAAGGGTATACGAGCCTAAATTTAGAAATTTTATAGAAAATCAGTTATAAATTAAAATTCCAGTAATAAAAATATTTTTATTTCTTCTTAAAATTTCTTAAATATTCATTGAAAAATTCTTTGATTATATTGTATTTATAGATAAATTTATTTTTATAAGAGTTATATCAAGTATGAATATCCTAATGAAAGATAATAAATCTAAATATTTTTTAAAAAAATTATTATTATATGAGGTAGACTTTATTCAAGATAATTTTTTTTTATTAATCATATCATATATATATATAAATAAGAGAATTCTAAGCCCGCCTACGTGGCGCCACCACAAATAAGGATTGTTTTTTAATTTATTTATTTCTAAAACTAGCCTTCCCCTCAACGAAATTTCAGAACTTCTTCTTCTTCTTCTTCTCTTCTTCTTATGCACAATTAAATATTCGTGTACTTTGCTCCTGTTGAGTGGCTTACTGACACCATTATTTTTTTATCCATTTCCTCCCTTAAATTTTCAACATTTGATGAGAAACAAACAATATTTTCGATCTTAGGATAGATGCATTTCGATACAGACTTTCCCACCTCAACAACAAAGCCACCTACAACATTAATAAGTATTTCCATTGAACAATTCTTGAGGTAAAGAAAAGTAGATATATTTCTGATCAGAATGCTAAACTGTTTGTGTAAGGCAGAATTCAGAGAAGTAAAAGAAAAAGGCAATGACGATTAATTTAGAACTCAACAACTTAAAATAATTAGATTTCCGAACACATAAGCTCATCCATTAATGCAAAATGCCAACAACCACACACAGAATTGTTACATTAATCTCAATAGTCCCCACTTGGAAAGATGCCTTTTGACTAAATGATTCTTTTCTATTTTCCATACATTGAATTGTCAAGCCTGACTGTTAGCATCACAATCAGTATTGTCTTGTAAATGTCATCAAATGTAACCTATAGTGTATGGACTCTTGTAAATATGTGATTTTGTAAATTTCCAAAAACCTTTTCATCAATCAATGGCATTATATTTTAGACTGGTATGAGTAATTTTTCGATGTTATTTTTTATTGCTAACGTTAAATGTTTTGATTTGGTGTAAATACTGAATGCATGTTATGTAGTAAAATATGCTTATTGAAAGGAATTATACATGGATTGATGATTTGGTAAATTTTTTTCAGTTTTTCATAAAAGTGTGTTTTGTATGATGGAAAATATTTCTCTAGATAAAACATTTGAACGAATTAAGTTGTTTTTCTTCATAATTATCTCAACTTTTAACTTTATGTTATGGTTTTAACTAACATCAGACATTGTCAATCAAAATATTGTAAAAAATTCCATCACAGCACGATCTTATTTGCTAATGATATTGTAAAAAATTCCATCATAAAAGTGTGTTTTGTATGATGAAAAATATTTCTATAGTGTATGGACTCTTGTAAAGTATACAAGCCCAAATTTGAAATAACATATCTAAACATTGAAACTATAGACTAATTAAAAATATATTAACAAAATAGATTATAATTAATATTTTTTTATCTATAAAATAAAATAAAAAATACTATATTATGTCGGTTTGATTTGGGTTCGGTTTGCTTTTTTTCTTTCTTTAAATACCAAATCAAACCAAGAGTGGTCGTTTTTTTTCCAACACCAAACCAACCAAACCAAATCACAATTCATTTTTTTCCAGTTTGACTTGGTTTGTCGGTTCGATTTGACTTTACGGGTTGACTTTTACAACCCTAGAAATAACAATACAATAGATACAATATTATCGTATATTTTTAGGGGTGTGAAAGAATTGAACCGATTGATAAATTAAATCAAGAAAGTGCTATTGATTTTTTGTTATTGGATTATTGGGGTAACGTTTTTTAATGGTTTTATAAAAAAAAAAATATCTGACTATCAATTTGGGTTTGATTTTTTAATATTGGGTTATTGAGTAAACCAATAACCCATTAGAACGGTAGTAATTTACTACTTTATCCATACATAAATATTAAATATTAATCACAGTACCTTATTGGTTAGTGCCTTTGTTCTTTAGCCTTCAATTAATACTTTACAACAACTTTGAGTTGACAACTTTACATTATACAAAACGTCAAAATCTAAAGTAAGAATCCAATTCTTCTTAATTTCTCTTTGTGTTACACTTGTACAGTAAGTAAGAATCCAATTCTTCTTAATTTCTCTTTGTGTTACACTTGTACAATTTTTTTTCATGTTAGTTATTACTGGTTCTACTTCCGAGTATTTGTAAAGTTACATTATTGTCTTGTCACGTCAAAACTGTTGGAGAAGTCATATATTTGTTTTATAAGTATTTTCTTATTAGTTAAACCAAAAACCGAACCGTTAAGGATCAAAATTGATAAATCAAAATAAATAAAAAATATATTATTGGTTTGATTATTGATTTAAAGTATTTAAAAACTGAAAGCCGATAAACTGAAGAGATAATACATAAAATTGAATCAGATTGATGCACACGCCTATATATTGTAATCATTAATGGAACAAAATGCCATGAGAATTTCCAATTGCAATTTGCAATTCAATAAATAATGCAACCACCAAAATCTTCTACGTTAAGTTTTTTTATTTTTTTCGATTGCAATCCAATTTAATTTCTTTCTTTTTAGTAAATATATCAGAGTAAGAGTGTTTCCAAAAAGTCAATTAGTTGTGGCAAAGCTGTTGATTGCTCTACCTAGCACTCGACAATCTAACCCTCTCTTAGTTAATAACTAGAAAGGCAAGCCCGTGCTAAGCACAAACCCAACATAGATTTTTATAAATAAAATTTTATAAAAATTATACAATTGTATAACCAGAAAATGCAGGGAATCAAATCAACTTACTCAAGTTTAATGTATGTTTTAGTGAAAGTGATGAAGTTGGAGTAGTGACTTAGCTGAATCAGAGTAACTGATAATTAGTGCTAATATTAGTTAGTTAACAGTAGAAGATTCTTAACAAATTTAGTTAGTATGTTAGTTAGATAATGGTGTACAACTGTCAGTAGGAGCAAAACTAGATGTGTATATAATGGAGAATGTGTAGTGTATTCTCCAAGTAATTCAATTCATCATGTACTGATTTCTCTTCTACCAGAAATGAAGATAATTCTTTTTGCTCTCTAGCCCTTCCTTTCCATACATTGTTGTTAGCTGTATTTGTTGTTTTGTGTCATGGTATCAGAGCTTTGCGGTCATTAATATGGTCTAAATTAGGTGCGTAAACATGTGAAGAGCTAAAGAATCAATGGCAATTGTGGTTGATAATGAATTGCCTGAAAAATTGAGTCACAATCATTCATTGTATTTGAACACTTCAGATACATCTGGAGTGGTTTTAATTTCTATTCAATTGACATGATCAGAAAATTATTCTGTGTAGAGTCAGTCAATCAGAATTGCCATACTTGGACGAAACAAGTTGAGGTTACTCGATGGAAAATACAGAAAATATTTTTTTTTCCAAATCTGAAGGATCTATGGGAACATTGCAATGCAATAGTGCTCTCATGGATCGTGCATTGTGTTTCGAAGGAATTGCTGAGTGGCATCGTGTATTCATTTGATGCTTGTGTAGTATGGAATGACCTTAAAGAGAGATTATGTTCAAAGATCTTCCAACAACATAGATAAATTGTGACTCTGTCTTAAGAAAAAGTAGCATTTCTGAGTATTTCACGATGTTGCTATTGTGTTGGGCATAGTTTGATTTCTTAGCTCCATTTCCTAATTTTAATTGTGAAGGTTCACGAGGTTTTGTAGATTTCATGAACAAACAAAAGTTATTGCAATTTCTGATGGGGCTGAATGAGACTTATGAGCAAGCTAGAGGTCAAATTTTAATGCTTATCCCAATTCCTTCTATGAATCAAGCATACTCAATAATGATTGAGAGAGAGAGCCACAAAAATATGACAACTGTTGTGGGGCCACTTATGAACACGAACATTGCTTCTTTCACAACTGGAAGGAACATACAACATCCTAAATTTAAGAAGAATTGGAAGGTTCAATGTGATTACTGCAAATTCATAGGACACACCAAAGTCGATTGTTTTAGACTCATTGGTTATCCACCAAATTTCAAGTTTAAGAAGAAATTTGGGAATCCTAATGATCCTAATGTACATGGAGGATATCAGAGGACACAAGCTCATTTTGTAAATAATGATACTGTCAGGATGTACAATGATGCAGGTCCTAGTTGAGCTGCTTACACTGACTCCAATAGAGATTTGCCCAACAATAATCAGAGTGAGATGATGTCTGATAGCCATAAAAGTAGAGGTCCTTTTGGTACATATTTCAAAGATTGGTGCAGAGGACCAGGTCTTTCCAGCTACTTTCACAATCAATACAATCAGACACAGCATCACATGGATAATCCACAACAATATGCTTAGTTTCATAGGTTAATTGACAAGGATAATATGGGAGAATCTTCAGCCAACATGAGAAATTTTACAGAACCATCCAACATGGGAGGTAATTCTTTTGCTTCACCTGCATGTAATATGTCTCATTCACATATAGCTTCATCTAAAGAGTTTTGGATCATAGACACTGGAGCCTCGAATCACATGATCTCTAATAAGAATATGTTGACGAATGAAGTGATAGTTCTGGTTAGTGTCAATAATATGCAGGTTCACTTACCTAATTGTGGCTCAATAGTTATTTCAAATGTTAGTACTTGTGAAATTATTGATGGACAAACAATGATCAATGTCCTATACATTCCAGATTTTAGATTTAATATAATGTCTGTTTCCAGCCTAACTAAGGAGTTACAATGTTCAGTCACATTCTTCCCTAACTTTTGCATATTCTAGGACCTCTCAAGTGGGAAAGTGTTCGAGATTGGTGAAGAACATGATCAGATGCAACATAAAGAACCAGCCCATACTAACAATCAACCACTTAAAGGAATGATAACACCTAAGAATAAAGTTGACATCCTGTTATGGCACAAGAGATTGGGTCATGCATCTATTGGAGCTATGAAACAACTATTTTATCTTGATCACAATGAATGTAAACAAGTTTTAGATAGTTGTGAAATTTGTCCCCTTGCTAAAAAAACTAGAATGCTCTTTCCTATTAGTGATTCTAGAGCCACTTGTGTTTTTGATTTACTGCATTTAGATGTTTGTGGACCATTTCATGTACCTCTTTTTTATGGCAATAAACTGTTTCTCACAATTGTGGATGATCATTCTGGATTACTTGGATCTACTTATTGAAGTTGAAAAGTGATGTTGTCATAGTCCAGAAAAACTTCATCCAATTAGTCCTAACTCAGTTTGGTAAAACTATAAAGATAGTGAGGTCAGACAATGGAACAAAGTTTGTAAATTCAGAATTCCATTCCTTATTTCACTCGCATTGCATTATACACCAAAAGTATTGTGTCTACATCTTACAACAAAATAGGGTGGCGGAGAGAAAACACATATATATCTAAGAGTTAGCTAGATCAATTAGATTTCAAGGCTCCATTCCATTAAACTTTTGGAGCCATTGTGTATTTGGTGCTGTTTATATGATGAATAGAATGCCCTCTGTATTATTAACAGGGAAGACCCATTTTTAAGTTTTTCTTGGTTGGTCTCTTTAGATCATTTCAACACTTTAGGTTGTTTGTGCTATGCAAATTCCTTACCACTAGGGGAAAAATTTGCACCAAGGGCAGTGCCTGTTGTTCACGTGAGATACTTTTATGTCTCCAAAGGCTATGTTTTGTACAACTTGGATACTCACAATTTATTCATTTCTAGAGATGTGATCTTTAAGAAAGATATTTTTTCCCTTCAAATCTCCAGCCCCCTCTCATTCTGTGTTTATAGACTCCTACAACTGATGATCTTCAGGCAGGTCCCCAGTTATCCCACCAGATTCTGCATTAGCAACACCTATAGATGATCCTGTTGTAGTTGCACCTGCAGGTGATATTCAAGCATCTGAGTCCCCTAGATAGTCTACTAAATGTAAAGTTGGATAAAGCTGCACTCTTGGATGATTGATTTTTTCACCAATGCAGTTGTTGGCTCTACTCTTTATCCTCTCTCCAAGTCCTTAAGTTATGCTCATTTGTCCTTACAATATCAATCATATTTCCATGCCTTATCTTGCATTTCTAAGCCTACATCCTGTCAGGAAGCCTGCAGTAATCCTCACTGGGTCTCAGCCATACAGGAAGAAATACATACCCTTAAGCTAATCATACCTGGGAATTAGTTCCTTTGCCCCATGGTAAGGTTCCCATTGGATGCAAATGGGTATATAAGGTAAAATTCAAAGCAAATGGTGATTTGGAAAGGTACAAGGCATAGTTGATTTCCAAGGGTACAATCAAAGAGTTGGTTTGGATTACATGACACTTTCTCACCAGTTGTACAAATTGTTACAGTGAGAAGTGTCTTGTCTATTGCTGCTACTTCAGGCAGAAATATTTATCAATTAGATGTATACAATGCATTTTTTCAAGGTGATTTACATGTTGAGGTTTACATGCCACTTCATGAGGGCTTTTCTATCCAGGGAGAAGTTAGGATGGGTTTGCAGGCTAGTAAAGTCCCTATATGGTCCTAAGCAAGCTAGCAGACAGTGGAATATATGTTAAACTCACTGATGCATTAATAGCTTCTAATTTTGTACAGAGTGGTCTGGATCACTCCTTATTCACCAAAAAACTTCATGGACATATTTGAGTTGTGGTTGTATATGTGGATGACATGTTATTAGCTAGTAGTGACCTAAGGTTGATTGATCAGACTAAGTAAGAATTACATGCTAAATTCAAAATCAAAGACCTTGGAACTCTAAGGTTCTTCATGGGAATAGAGTTCAGTAGATCATCCAAAGGGATACTAATGAACCAAAGAAAATATTTCTATAAAATTACATAGTATAGCCATGTTATATTTCACTCCCCGAGCCTACTCCCTAGACATGACCGACACTTGAGAACCATTTTTGATCCCAAGCGAACTCTTGGCCTGGGTTACTACTTAACGGAAGACTCACTCAAGTAATAATAGGCTTAAAATATAATTTAATCTCAAAATAAAACTCAACTCGAATATCTAAAAGTACTAATTGCAATAATTATAATACTATGCAAAACATCTTTAAAGGAAAGAAAGTACTGAGAGACTCCTTGACTCTATATATCTATGAAGCCTCTAATGTTTAAGATACGTATCGAGAAAATATTGCACCTCAAAACAACTATACTGAAAGTAAATGTGAAGTCCTCCAAAATGAAAGGAGGCTCACTAAAAGCTCGTTGGAGTATAAAGTGATCTTAATGAAGCGCCCATTGATGATCCTGAACACCTGTATATGCATCATAAAAATATACATGTCGAATGACATCAGTACATTTGAATGTACGAATATGTAATATAGCTGAAGTGAAATAACTGAATGAAAGGACTACAATAGATATAAAAATATACTCAAGATAAATGTAAATAAGTGATATATTAAAATACACTTTAACTCTATTGGAAGATTCTCTAACCGACAACCATTACTATGAGCTAAGTGATTATACCGGGGTATAAAACTTCTCAACCAAGTGGATCCACTAAGTTCTACGCGAACGCACTAAGGATTCATCTATAAAGTATGATGTTGTACCCATGTTGGCAATACATGATTTATGGGGGCTGTGGGTTGTCTGAACTTCCCCCCATATCGTTGTTCAATAATACTCTCATTAATATATATATATACTCATGCTAAAATGTAGTAAACATACTCTTTATCTGGTTTGAGATAATCAAACTATCCTCTTAAAAGAGGTATCTGCTCTGAAATATTTCTGAACTCATTGCTCATTTAGGAAACAATGTTTCTCATTGCTCAAAGTAAAAATACTTTCTCTGGGTTGAGATAATTACTCAAAAAGGCCTCTTTAAGAGGTAACTGCTCTGTACTCAATCTTTCTGAAAACTCTTTTACTTTTCTCAAAATAATGCTCTCTTTCTTGGTGTAAAAATGAAAACATTTGGGAAATACTTAGTTCCCTTATACTCTTGCTCAATTCTTGGTTTAAACTCTTTCTCAAACTCCTTTTACTTTCTCAAAAACTTAGTTTAAAACCAAAATGTTGGCTTTAAAAGATTATCAAAATTTATAACTCAAAATAAGGGTTCATGCAGAAATATAGAAATGAACAACTCAACTCAAGGATCTCAATAACAATATAGAAAAACTCAATACTAAGAACTCAAGAACTCAGAACTCAACGATACTACTCATTTCAAGAATACTCAACTAATAGGGCACATGAACGAATCAACTCTAGAATCTCAATGCATAACATATAAGAATTCAATAAATAGGAATATAATTTCAAAAAGAATCAAGAACTGTGAACTCAACATCAACTCATTCAAGAATACTCAAATCTAATGATAGAACCCTAGATTACTCTTTTATTGATTTGAAAGTAGATATAGGGCGTGATGACGTACTAGTCCAATACTATGGTAGTCTTACATACATGGAAGAATAAAATTCTTGGCGAATTCGATGAAATTTGAAGAACGCTTGAAACCTTAGATTTTATCCTCTTGGTACCTTGCTCTAATAACTTGAAGTGTTAATGAATGTAAAATAACTTATTAAACCTTTCTAAGCTGTTAACTAGGTGAAAACGTCGTGGTTGAGGCTTAGAATAAGGGTTAAAACGATATATGGAGAATACCAAAATGACCCCAACTTAAAAACTGTTGGAGTGCCTTAAAAGGAAGGCTTCACAGACTGTTTAGGGCTCCACGGTCCGTGAAACACTTCACTGGACGTATAACCATCTGTTAAACTTCGGCTATTTGACAGGGCCTTACTAAACAAGCTTAACTTTTTATTTTGAACTCTAAATGGAGCAAACTTGGTGACGTTGGAAAGAGGACTCGTTGAAATTTAATTTGATAGGCCATGTGCTACCTAATTTCTTATGTACTGACAGATATGGTCATTTGAAGTTGACCCAAGTAAAATCGCATATTGAAACTCAATTGTTAAGAAAGTTTTCAGCTCAACTTTGTGCTAGGGATTCTAGTGACCTTAATTTGTATCCAAAATCATTTCCACATTTAAAGAATTGAACTTAACTTTAAAGCTGACATGTGACCTGTAAGGACCCTTAAACTGGCCATACAAGTCACCATGGGCCGTTTAAGGTCCTGTCCAGGTGACTCAAATCCTGGAAGCACTGGACGGTTGGGCTACCTCCCCTAAATGGGTCGTGGACCCGTAAACGGATAGTTTAGGGTTTCATGAAGGGTCCATTGTCCATTTTGAGTTTGTTGACTTGCCCATTAGACCTCTTTAGCCTTTCTCGAAGTTCAATGTGCTACACGAACGATTCAAATTTTAAGAGTAGAATTGCGAGGTTTTATTAGAATGATTTGGGTCTTAACTTTAAAATTCTCGGGGTGTTACATTATATAATATTTTCAAAGTATCAGTATAAAAATACTATATAGGTCGAAATTAAGAATTTCGATAATTTTTTCTTTTTATTTTATTTGTTATAATAATAGAGGAAAATGATTGTTTTAAATAGAGCAGAACATTCAGGGGGACATATCTTGATGATAAAATGTGCACTTATTTGAGAAGATACAAACGATGCTATTGCACAAAGCCATGTCTTTTTAATAATTTGTCTACCATAATTTAGTATTTTTCTAAGTTATGTGTTCAATTATAAGGGTTAACGAAAATATGTATAGTTAATTAGCCTCTATACTTATGTATCTTTTGATGATATATTATGGAATAGCATTTTGGAGCTTCTGGAACTACATTCTACCTCTCTGGGTGTGTTCCAAACCAACGAAAATAAGTGGGTTACTTACTTATTTTCTTTTATTCGATAGGTATGTGAAAAAATATCATCCTAATGTATTTGTATATAATCTAGATAAATACTAATGGAAGTAAGGTTGGGTCCAGGTAGGGGTGTGGATGGGGGATACAAGGATGAGGTGAGGATGAGGTGTGTTGGAGGGTGAGGATGACATAATGTCACGACCCAAGTCTAAACCCGAGGCGGGCCTGGCACTCGAGAACCATTCCTGGCCCCAAGAGAACCCTTGGCCTGACTTACTTAACTCAACGGAAGACTCGAAGTATGATTACAACGATGAAAAAAACTTACTCAAATAGCTTAATAATATAACTTAGAATGTTAAAAGAATTAAACATTCAACTTGGCCAAAATGGCCACCCAAGTTTTAAAATAAGATAAAATGGGAAGACTAAAGAACTAATCACTGATTGTCTAGAAAGCCTCTAAAATAACTGAGATGGATGTTGAGACAAACCCCACAACATCCTAATGGACTAAACTCAAAAGCATATAAATGAGTACTCCGAATGCAAGGAGGCTCACCACAGACTCTGAGTGCTCAAGCTGGATCAACGAGGTGCTGGATGCTGATCTTGTTACCTGCATCTGTATCATAAGACGATACATGCCAACTGGCATCAGTACATTGAATGTACGAGTATGCGAGTTGGAATGCTAAAACAAAAGAGGCTTGAAAGAGAATCTGAAAGAAACACTTACCTTGACTCTTCTCAACTCATGAATACTTAACTGAACTCATTTCAATATAAAGCAGTTTAAAACAAGTGCAATATAAAGTAAAGTTGTTTAAAAACATGATGCCAACTTTGTGTATATACACGGATACAACATAACTCTGGAATATATGTAAAAATACAATAAACTGATGTATATAAAAATACAATAACTTTTGTGGGAGTTTCTCTAACCGACAACCATCACTATGAGCCTAAGTGATGGTACAACATTTTACCTCACGTTGAAAAGGACCTTCCTATACCTTGCCATCAATATAGAACCTGAACTACTAAGTGGATCCACTAGTCTATGCTGAAAAGCACTAAGGAATCATCTAAGAAGTATGACCATTTTTCTGCCCATGATAACGACATGGTTTATGGGGGCTTGAGTTAATATGAACTCGCGTCTCAATATCGGTGCTCAATACTACTCCCAAAATATACTTAGCTCATATGTTTTTAAAACAACTTCTTCTCTGGTTTGAGATAATTACTCAAACTTAGCTTAAAAGATCTCTTGGAATCAATGTTCCCTTTTTGCTGTTCAAAACTCTTTTGGAAATCTCAGTTTCCTCTCATCTTAAATGTGAAAACATTTACTCTTGGGAATACTTAGTTCCCATATATAATTTTTAAGAAAATGAACTTTGCTTTTACTCTTTACTCAACTTGAAAACTTAAGTCTTAAAACAAAGTTAAAAGCATTTGCAGAAGACTTCTTGAAAAGACTTTGAGAACTTCCTAGACTTGGCTCTTGACTCTCCTTGAATTTGAATTTATAGATTCAAGGTTATGATTCATGTTTATGGATGATTTTTAGGTGTTTAGAAGTCATTTAGAGTAGTTAGGATCAATGGAAAGTGTTAATACACTTTAAAAGGACTTAAACGGACTGAATGACGAAAACTGGGCGTAAAACGTCGATCCGGGCGCATCCCTGGTGCGCCGCGCCAGGCCCTATTTTACTGGGGCTCGTTTTGGGCGCACTGCAGGAGCACCTCCCCAGCCTCCTGACGCTATGGTGGCGCGATGTGCCAGGCCCTCCCCAGGTGCGTTTGACTAAATTTTCAACTCATTTTTTGATCCGAAATCATTTTAAATCGATTCCTTTTCTCAATACTTCTTAGATTTAGATACCCCACGCATGTACACTAGAATCTAACTCGAAACAACTCTTGACATTGCTAAAACGTGTCAAGAAAACCCATCAATCACATGTAAGTTCAAGAATGAAAATCACTGAATTAAACATGTTTGGCGCGTGGGTGAACTAACCCAATGCTATGCGATCTCGCATACCTTATAGGGATTACCCCCGACGAAATCCACAAGCCAAACTTTGACGATCTTGAACGAATCTTGCCCTTTCTTTTTCTTTCTCCTTTTTTCTCCTTTCTCCAAGCCCTAGCGTAAAATCCAATTTTTCTCAAACTGACTAAATCTGATTTGACCCATATTAATCTCCTAAAAATGGATTAAAATAATAGGGCAAGGAAAAGACCAAAACACCCTTTAAAAATCCGGTTTGGACATTTCCTCATGTGCACAACTCAACTTCCAAAGAGCATAACTTACTCATACGAACTCGGAATAACGCAAACTTGGCGGCGTTGGAAAGATCATTCCAAGGGCTTTCCAACCATATCTTGAACTACACCTAACTCATCCTGTGTTATGATTTATGGTCATTTGAAGTTGACCAAAAACTTACTTTAACTTACTTAAAATATTCCAGATTTCCTTATACTTTTCAAAAATGAAAATTTCCAGATTTTAAACTTCTTTATAGTTCTTTCTAGTTGCGAGATGTTACACATAAACAATGTGGAATGCCACTTGTTTTACCTGCATGCATTAGAAGAGTTTTTCTCTTATTTTTTCTTTTTCATCTTTAAGGAACCTTCTTTCCTAATCATTCTTATCAATCCTTTTTTTTAGGTTTCTCACTCTGTGTACGGAGCCTACATTGGAGAATTGCAGGGCCCATTCAGGTGTGGCGCTCCCAACAAGATTTTCTCCATACCCAGTGTTTGAACTCGAAACCTCTAGTTAAGGATAGAACAACATCTTCACAAACATGTCTATTTCACTGAGCCTCTCTCCGAGATAGTGCCCAGATCGTTATGCCTTTCGTGCGGGTCGGAACTTACCATTGCACTATAATCCATGTTGGTGGCATTCTTACCTATCGAATATGAAAAAAGTTGAAAAATTGTTTTCCTTCATATAAAAAATTATCTTTTTTTTTTTGAGTTTCATACCTAAACTATTGGAATGCTATTTCATACCTAAACTATCACATATTAGTTAGAGAAACACACCTTAGTGGTTGTAATACACTAATCTTTTTTGTTTTTTGTTTTTTTTTTTAAAAACTTGGCCACATGACATTTCACATGTATAAAAAATCTCACCTTGGCAAAATTTAAATAAACTATTAATATTAGTTAAAAGTCAAAGATTAATGTATCTATATTCCAAAAAAGAAATTGATTCTTTTAAAATTTAAAATTTAATAATATTTCTTTAACTGATGAATCTCTTTATATAAATAAAATTTAGACTAAATTAATTAGGTTTGACTGAACCATAGACAACTTTTCTAACTTTTTGAGCCATATCTTCATGTATTTATTTTCCTCTCATCTCCATTTAATTTATAATATAAATGCAATTGTTAGTAAATGTAAAGTGAAAAAAAGTAATTATTCTACACACAAAAGGGCAAAATGAATTAATTGCATGGTAGAAAGTCTATTATGGGTTGATTGTTTAACTGACCTTTTATGAAAAATTATGAGGAAACATATGTCCCATATTTACTTTATAAACTACCTTATTATTATTATTATTATTATTTTTTTATTTTTTTATAAGAGACCATGATGCTTTTCATTTTCAAAAATTTTCTATAGAAGATCAAAAAAAATTAAAGATGGGAACATTTGTTTAAAGTTCTCTTTCTCCTTGTGTTGTTTTCCATTGGCAATGCAGGTAGCAATTCTTTAATTTCCTACTAGACTTCTAGACATTTCATTTAGTCTTTTATAAATCAATTCTTTATAAATATGAAATTTCTCCTAATTTCTTTTGTCTATCTTTGTTAGTTTCTAGCTCCTAATTTCTTCTAGAAGAGCTTATTGAATCCCGGGGACACCTATACTGGGTTAAATATTCTTAAGGATAGCATTTGACACGCGTCAAGCTTTGGTAAATTTCATACAAGTACCCGTAGAAAAGGTATATTCTGCAAGGTTTTCAACCGTCTTTGATGTATGTGACACGATATATTCAATTTTGAATCAATTAACATGTCTGATTTGGTTTCTTTATTTAAGAAATATATTATATTTGAATTATTCTTAAAAGTATATCACCCTAAATATAATGAAATTTAAGAATTTTGTATATTCATAAGTAAAGTGATAAAAAAGACTGATATCAAGTAACTATAAATTATGTATAATTATTCATATATAGTAAGGGTTAAAATTAGATTTTATTAATAAATAAGGAATGAAACTAAAAAGGGAAAAAAGATAAATCTTCAAACAAAAATGTGTACTCTATTTCTCAATAATCAAGACTTTCTAGAAGCAAAACTCAAAATCCAAAGTAGATTATAACAAAACACCAAATCCAAAGTATATATATATATTACCCAAAAATCACCAAATTCTTCCACAAAATTACAAAGAAAGTGAGTTTTCATACTTCCACATTCTATTTTTTTTCTTGTTTCTTCTCTTTTGTTGTGTTGTTTCGTGACGATTTTTTTAAATCTAAAATTCATTCATATTTTAATAAAGCATTGATTTTTCTTGATTTTTTTCTGAATTTTTTTGGAGTTTTCTAGCATTCTATTTGCCAATCCTAAACTGATTGTTCCTTCATTTAATTCAGGTTGAGAAGAGAGATACATTGAATTCGGTCTCATTTTGCTCTTACAATGAAAGATAGTGATTATGTCATGGTGAGTTTGATACTTTCAAAATTTAATTTTGTCTTTTAATATTTCTGCCTTTTTATTCACTTTTTCTTCTATACTTTGACCTAGCAAGTGTTACTGCTTTAGAAAAATGTTTGTTTATTTCTCCTATCATGAATTTGAAATCATTTTTCATTTGTTTCTTTAATCTCTCATTTGATAGTAGGGCAAACCTCTCTTGATATATGTACGAATTGAAACAAACTTATATTAATAATCATCATACTATACAAAAAGTTGGTAGCCCCAAATTTAAAGTTGAAATAAGAAAATATTCTTGAAAATTTGAAGGGTCATCTTATCATTCATAAATATTTTTTTACCTTCCATTAGTTGATTAATTTTAACTTAACAAGAAAATATATTCTAATAAATATAAATAAAGATATAAAAATTGCACTATAAATCATCTAATGATGAAAGGATAACATGATAGGACACTTCAGTTTCTCCTTATTAAATTTTGTCCTATGGACAAGTTGAGAATGCTTAGATTTCATTTCTTTTGAGTAATGTCTAATAAATGTTTCGAAATTTCTTTTATCTTTCAACGCTTATTATTGTTTTAACTCTTAGGTCTACATTCATCTAACCAATTCAAGCTAATTTATCCAAGTATTCTTATTGAATTTTACTTTAGTTTACTGCAGTAATTTTTAATATAATAAATTGTCTAGGTTTAAGATAAAATTTGAAATTTAATTTTTTTTTTAGGTTGTTTTAGTTGTTGAGAAATTCTAGCTTTTTTGAATTTTGAATTGCAGATTTTCTGCATACTGTGTCGTCAAATTGGCTATTTAAACCCCTCCTATGCTTTATAAAATTATTGAGATTATTTCAATCAATTTTTTTTCTCCCCCATTTTTAAAAACACCAACAATGGTATCAAGAATTTTATTGATCTTATGGGATCTGTGAGTTCTTCAACTGTCATATTATTTTTAACTAGTAAGGGCAATCCATTTTAACCCGTCAGGGCTACTTTTAACCCAAAAGAGCCCATTTTCAGCCCATTTTAACCATATTTTCAGGCCATGATTTTTTTAACGCACAAGCTATTTTCAACCACTTTTTAACCCTAAAAAATAGCAAACATAAGTCTCTTTTTGAACAGGCGATAACAATCAAATTTGGTCGGTGAGAATAAAACCATATTTTGAAACTTATGTGATATGTGATGTTGTGATGGAAAAAAAATCGTTACAACAACAATTTGCAAATCCTATAAAAGGTTAGAGTAAAACACTTTAAGAAGAGATTTTAGACACAACAAGGGTATTGAAGGCGGTTTTTAAGCACAAGGCTAAAAGAAGAAAAAGAAGAAAAAGAAGAAAAAGAAGAAATTTTTAAAGTTAAGTAACTATAAACAGAATTCAACAACAACTGTCAAAGCAGAAATTGAAGAGGGGTATTTTTTCAATTGCAGTAACTAAAACAAAGGAGAAGTGTTGCATTTTACTTTACTTATTGCAATAATTATTAATAAAATAATTTGTCTAGGTTTAGGATAAATTTGAAATTTAAATTTCTATTAGGTTGTTTTAGTTGTACAGAAATTCTAGTTTTTTTTTAAAATTTTGAATTGCAAATTTTATGTATATTATGTGCTCAAATTGGCTATTTAAATCCCTTCTATGCTTAATAAAATTATTGAGAATATAATTTCAATCAATTCTTTTTTGCTGCCCCATTTTTAAAATCACCAACAATTCTTAGCTTAATGAATTATATATCAACCAACCTTCTCATCCCTTCTCTCAAAACATGGAGAATCCCAGGACTTGAAATTTGAATAGTGATATTTGTTTGAAACAATCCCGTCGTTTTGGCAAAATTGTGCTTCTTCAATTCCTAGAGGTTGGAGGATTTATAATTACGATATATTTGCTAAATAAATTTATCAAAATATTTGTTCAACAAAGATTAAAATTCAATGAACATGTTTTCAATTGATGAGTATACAGAATCATAATTCTGAAAAGATAGTGTAACCTTTGCTTAAAATTTTGAATTATCTCTGCATATCTAAAAGAGGTTCTAGTGATACTAACAACTCCCTCCTTATATCTTTACCAAGGAAAGTTCGTCCTAAAACAATTCTCATGTTTTCATGAAAAGAATTTGATCATGCACATGCTAACATCACCATACTTGCTGGTGGTATGATAAAATTCAACACCGATTTCACCTAATCCATTCTATTTATCAGTTGTTTTCAAAATTCTTCACAAATTGAAGAAAACAAGCTAGCTAGTTCCACGAACAACAAGAGAAACAATGAAGAAAAATATTCATTAGTTTTTATTTGGATTTTAGTACAACTGGGGAGGATGTTGGATAACTCAAGATTTTTTGTAGAAGATGCATCACTAAAAAGGACATAACAGAAAGATCTTTGAATTTTTTTTATGTTTTGACTATAGCTGTTAGTTTCTTGAACTAACAGACGGATGAATATTGTAACTTTTTGGATTTAAAATGATGTTTTTTGTTCATTAATTTATCATATGGATGTAACCTACCCAGGTTTAGCCTATAGGCCAGAGATGTTTTAAGCCCAAAACTCCTCACAAACACACATTCCTTGCCTTCATAGTGGAATTAACTTTTGTTACATTTACTAGCTTTTGAATTAATGACCTGATAGCTAGGTTTAATGTTTTCTGAGATATTTTCATCTTTGTATGTATAAATGCTTAATCTAAGTATGGCATAGGAAAAACAACTATAATTAATAAAAGATTTTTTCCCACTAATGTGTACTTGTAGTGGAAAATAAAACTGTTATCCTATTCAATTTTTCTAAAAATAAAAACAAGTCCATTTATTCTTTTTCCATGTTTTCTTGAATTGGTAAAGGAATTTTGTACATAATATGTTCTAACTTTATTATTATTATTATTATTATTATTGTTGTTGTTGTTGTTGTTGTTATTGTTATTGTTAGTATTATTATTATTATAAGGAGAAAGCCTCACATAGTAGTTCTGCTCCTAATTAATTGAATTGTTTGTTCCTATTTTAAGACTTTGCTTGTCAACTTTAAATCCATTAGTACTTTAGAGAAAATATTTTACTTTTATGTAAGCATGAATTCTTGAATTTAAATATATACCTCGATTGATCTTGTCTTTTGTTCGATTCCACAGATCTTTGGCATGAAAATTGAAAAGGGAAGGAAATCCCCCGTGAGGATGGTGCAAAACCAAAAGTTCGATGTAGAAAATGAAGGGAAAAAGGGAGAAAATCTAATGCTGAACAAAAAATCCGATGAAGACACTAACACAAAAAAGAAAGAGGATCTATACGACTTTGTTGAGAAGACAATTCGCAATGGTAATTAATTAGAAATTATTCTTATAGAGTTATATTAATTTCTACTTTTATTTTTTGGATGGTTTATGTTAGTAAATGGAGAGGGGATATACATGTAGTAGAGGCGTATCTTAAATTTAATATCAGCAAGTATTGTGTCTCTTTTTGTACATGATTTGTTTTTTCCTTTTTTTATCAAAACAATTTTTGCTTATACATTAGAATGATTTTTTAGATAGTTTTCAAAACATTACTTTTTAAAATGTCATTCAATTTTTTCTCTAAATGCCTACGTAACATAAATCTAATTCTTAAATGTTGAACTTCATATAGAGGAAACTTCAAAACCTGGAGCAACTATAGATAACATGGATTACAATGCTGGGATTGGTCTATCTTCTAGATCTAAACGTGTCCATATATCAACTTCTGAAGTAAGTGTATTTTTCGTCATGTTTTTCTCTATGTATAGTTAAGTAACTTGCATAGACTAAAGATAATGTGTCTTCAGCCTGCTAAGAAAGATGTCCAGACCTCCCTTCAACAAAATGATATTGTGCAAAGCCCATCACAAGAAAAACGACAAAAGGTATTACAATAAACCATAAGTTTATACTTTCTGCACCTACTTTGGATAGTTAAGAAGACTAATTATGTACATGGACTCATTTATTTTCATTAAGATTAAGAATTCTGAATCTGACTGAATGTTAAGATGTGTGTTGGAATCATGACCTCCATAATTCTTCTAAGGATGTTTTATGGGTTATCTGATTCTTAGAATGTTTAGTAGTTTAAAGTAAGTACGTTTGTAATTGCCCAACAGTTTCACTTTCAAACTTTTATTAACTCAATAAAACTTCAAACTACAAATAATTACAAACCAATGTAACCTAAGGAATTATAAGTTCTAGTTCCTACACTTAAAACACAACCTCCCAAAAGTTTATGTCCCAGATCTTCAAGTTGCCCCCAACTCAAAGATCCAACAACACTATATTTCACAGCAAATAAATTACGACAACTTTAACAAAAGACTCAAACTAAATAGAATAGAATTCTTCAATTATGTTCTTTGCAGCACTTCAACAAAACTTCAATTGGAACTCTCTCACAATAAGAATATGTTTTACTCGTATCTCTCTGTGTAAGTGCACAACTTTCTTTGGAGAAAACCTTGCTCTATTTATAGAACAAGAGTCCATTCCTACTTCAACAAACTTGTAATGATTTCTTTTCCTAGTGAGACTTGGAATACTTGTAGTGGTTCCTTTTCCTCATGGGACTTGGAGTACTGTATTATTTCCACCGCCTCAATAATATTCTCTCTCTATTTCAAGTTGGGATTTGATCTTCTGCGATCATGATTGTGGAACTCGTTCCTTGCACCTGTCACTCATTAAAACCTATCTTTGGCTAACAATATGAATTAAGATCTAGATGTACAAATTTGAATGTTCATCTGAATATTAAGATAGTCTATGGATATGAACACCAAATGATTAAGTTTGTTATTTCAGTATCTAAATGTGCATATGAAATTACACTGTATCAATAAAATATTATAAAATCTCATTTCAGCAAAATAATTTTTTTTGATAGAAAATAATATCCGAAAAAACTATATTTTATATAATAGTTTTAATAACTAAAATACAAATAAAACTTGTATATTAATATAAGAGTATACCACGACAAGATAACATGAATTCTTAAAAGAATTAAGCTGATGTCCATCAAAATCTCCAAGTAACATGAAGGCTAAAGTTGGCTTTGTCAGCTATAATTTCTTGTGTGTAAGTATAGAAGTAAGAGATTCTCTGCGTTCTTTGTCCCTGATAAGTTTGTAACCATTTTTCGTTATATTCACATATGTTTGAACTCCGTAAACATGGATTAGTTGACAAATAAAACCAATAAGTAGGGAAAAATACTCATTTTTCATGAGATTGATTACATATATAGAGACACCCTTATGCTCAAACTATTTATTTTAGTCATCAATGAGTTTGCAAAGAGAGATTTATATTGACTTCACACATATCAGAAGGTAAAACTATTTTCTTTAAAATCGTAAATGGGATAGCATAAAACACGGTAGCAGTTGAAGAGGAGAGAAAAAAATGGTATGTGATTGAGAAGAAAAGTAAGTGGCGTGAAAATAACGAGTCTCTGAATAGTGTTAAGACTCTTTTATAGATCTGATTTGTTCATATCTGTTTAGGCCCATTAAGAGGTTTAAAATGAAAGAAAACAAATACACTTAATGGGCAGAGTCTTAATCATTCAGATTTAAACCTTAAGAACAAATGCACTTCATGGATTGATTTGAATGATTAAGATTCAGACCTCTATTAAGTATAAACAAATGAGGCCAGAACCATTTCATAGTTTTCGACTTGAAGGCTCCTTTAGCAACAATATCTCTTGGTTCTAATTACAAATTCTTCATCATTAAACAATATCTGTTGTATTAATATTTTATCAGTGTTGTATTTGCTGGAGCTAACAGGACTTCAACATCAATTCATTGGATTAATCTGCTATTTTTTCTTATTCTTATTTTTTAGATAGCTCTTGGAGGTAACAATCATCCACCAACTACACAGCCTCCTACAAAAGCTTCTGCACAGTGGAAAGATCTTCCAAATATTGGAAAGAATGATGAACTCCAGAGATTGATTATTATTCCCGATGGATTGGGGTAAGTATTCATGTAATCTTTTTAATAGTTCTGTTAACAAGTTGAGCCTTGTGTAAAATGAGAAGTGCACTATAGACTAATTTTGCTAGATTATTATATTTTGATGTTTGATCATATTTAGAAGTAAGATCAGTCAAAGTATTATTCTATTAGGTTATACAACCAATAATATAGTTTGCAAAATAATAAATATCACATTCAGCTAACATTCTAGTTTCAAAATTATTTAAAAAGATACTAGTTTTATCCTTCTATTCATTTGTTTTCATTTTGCAGTAGCTTCTCTATCATCACAGTTTTAAATATAATGCAGGTTTTATCCTTCTACTCAGTCCGCGAAGGCTATGGTTAAATCAATGTGTTCGGTTTATAACGAACCATGGAGGTACTGGAAAGATGTTCCGTTGAACATTAGAGAGAGAATGTTTGATGAATTCAAGGTAAACATAAATTTATTATCTACTTGAAGTGTTTAATAACTCCTTGTCTCAAACAAGTTAATCAATCTAGATGCAGGACATATATATTTGTGATGTATATATTGTTTAAAGAGAAACATTTCTTATATTGGACATTTATTCAATCTAAAAATTCAATTATATGCAGATGAAGTGTGCATGGTCTCTCGACCATGAGGCAAAGATACGAGAAATTTTTTTCCGAAAATGTTCTCGTAGGTTGAGTGATTTGCTTTGGTATGCGCGAAAACATGATAAGAGGCCATCATGGATTCGTGAAGATATATGGAAAAAATTGAATGAGTATTGGGCCTCTGCAAAGTTAAAAAAAAAACACGCGGTGGAAAAGGAAGCCCAAATATTTGTTCTACCTTGTTCTCCTCAGCCTTCCGATATGGAGGAGTAAGGTACTTTTAAATTAGGTTGAATTGAGATTTAAAATTAGTATTTGTCATCATTTTATGGTTTATAGTTGAATGGGCCAAATGCTTAAGAGTTGAAAATAATGCAATTCGTGTGAACGAGTTTGTCCTTTCTTACTGGAGTTTGGTAAAATTTTGTTTGATTAATGTTGTATAAGTATAAGATGTAAATTCGAAAAATTCCTTATTTGCCTTAAAACCAATTACTTACTATGAATAAAATAGAACATGCAAAGAGTGGAGTAGATACACATGATTTATAAACCTTACCCCTTGTTAAGGAATATCCGGCTAAAAGATTAACATGATAATAAACATTTACTATAATAAGTCATATTTGATACATTTTCATTCTCTGTATTGCAATGTTATTGTGATTGTGTTATAAATGCATTACCTAGTGTGTTGGGTTATTCCACCAAAACACGGTCTCTTCTCCTTAACTGTTTTCTACTAAACGACTCTAATGATTCTTTTTTCTTATCACAAAAACTACCCTAAAAATAAAATCTATGTAATTATGTAATCTTCATAATCATAAATTATTTCAACGCCTTTTTGGCTCCAGAGTCTAAGTTAATTGTTGATTTGTTTAGCTAAAATGTTTGATCTAAGATTCTTTATGTCCTTTAGTTGCATTTCATCGCAATCTTCAAGCTCTGTGTTGATTCAATTGCTCTACGTTCATGCACTATCTCATTCTATTGTTTTTATTTTGATTTTTCATGGCAAACTACATTTGGCCCTTTTGAGGGGATTATACATCAAACTCCATGTAGTAGCTAACAAGGTTGTATGTCGATTTTAGTATCTCCTACTGTTACTCTTGTAGTTATTGCATGACCATGTATTTATGTATTTCCGTTTTGTACATCTTAGTTCTATGTTATTTTACTTGGTCATTGCGCCAGCATGTCTTATAGATTCATCATGCTTAGTTATTACACTCATCATGGATTATCGTACATACTCAATACATTCAAAGTACTAATTGCACACTTTCTTCCAATATTGTTTAATAATATAGGTTCTGACACTCAGTATCTAGTTTGCAGTTAATTAATACTATCTCCCGTGAGCGGCAACCGAGTTGGTGAGTCCTTATCTTTCTGAGGACAACAGTTATATTTCCTTTCAATCATACTTTCAATTTCAGATAGTTGGAGTTAGCTAGGGGTTTGTCCTAGCAACTCATATTAGTAGAGATTTTTAGACAAGTCAGACTAGATTTAGCTATGTGTACTCAGATATTCGTCTATTGATATTTCTAGACTCTTTTAGTTCCGCATTCAGTTATCTTCTATTTATATTTCTTTCTTATCTTAGTGTCATGCTAGTCCACGAGGTTTACTTGGTGTCATTTGTGGCTCAAAGCACCGTGTCACGATTAGGGTAGTCTCAAGTCGTGACAATGATTCTCAACAACTAGTTGTTGTCTTTAGTACATCTAAAAATACTAATGACATTAGTTGCTTGATTCAACATCTGAAACTTTTGGCAGATTTATTAAATTCTATAATATTATATTTAATGTCTTTGATTCATCTTTCTCATATTTCCAATCGGAAGGGGGTAAATATTACTATAATACTCAATTTATGTCCATATTCCATGATAAGAGAATTATTCACCAATTTTATTACCCATATACTCTCCCAACAAAAATTGGTCATGTTGAGCACAAACATCACCACCTCAATAATGTCATTTGTTGCTTACTTTCCAAGAACTTGCCTTTGCATCATTTTTGCATGAAGCTCTGGTTTATGCTACTTATATTATTAATAGGATACCATGTCAAAATTCTAGTTCTCCTCACCATTTAAATGTTTATTCCAAAAAGAGCCCAATTTATGCCTTATCTATTTTTCTCTAATCGTTTTAATGCACTATATTATATTTCACATATTTTTTCCAGCTATATGAATTTTACTATAAGCAAAGTTTTAAAAATAAAAAGAAACAAAAGGAAGTTTGTGTCTTTTTTTTATGAATATTTTTTCATAAATAGCGAGATTTTGTTGTAACACCTTGAACTTTAGTCAATTTTTATGTTTTCGGTCAACTTCAAATGACCATAACTTTCAACACAAGATGAGTTAGGTAGCCTTTAAGGTATCAGATCGAAGATCATTGAGTCCTCTTTCCAAATTCGCTGAATTTGCTAAATTCCAAGTTCGGATGAAGGAGTTATGTCTGTTTGAGTGCATCCTCTCTAGTTAAGACATTTCGTCTATTTTAAGGAGGGGTATTTTGATCTTTTCCCTACCCCACTCGGCCTCCATGTTTTTTTCACCAAATTAGGGGTCTAAAGTGATTGAGATCAGTTTTTCATTCATTCTAAAACTTATAAGAAAATTAGGGAAAAGTTCAAGAGGAGAAAATAGGAGGTTTCAAGAGTTCTTCAAAAATTTGGGGAAACCGCCATGAACTTGGTTCTTTTGAGGTATGTAAGCTCTCATAGTGTTGGATTTTTTCACCCTCACATCAATCATGAGTTTCCATTTATGAATTCGTCCATGAAATTCTGTATGAAATTCGTCCATGAAGAATTATGATTAGGACATATAGAATCGTGTTTTCGCTCTCTTCATATTACCAACTATCTAAGGATTCATTGATCATCAAGAGATCCTATATGTCCTAATCATAATTCTTAAATCTTCATTTCAAATCAAAGTAAAGATTAAGCGTAAAGTTTGAGAAACCTTTTTGAGTCATTTTGTAAAATTTTTTACTATCTCCTAAAACTTGTTTTAAGACTTGAGTGAATGAGTAAGAGAATGAGGAGAGTTGAGTTTCATGTTTCAAAGCGAGTATAAAGGAACTAAGTATTCCCAAGTTTAAAACACGTTTATGTTTACAACGAGAGGAAACCTTGATTTCTAAACGAGTTCATGAAGAGTTTTTGAGCAGTATCTCTTTTAAGAGAACCTTTTGAGTAATTATCTCAAGTTGAGGATGAGTTATGTTTTTATACATTTGAGCATGAGTTCAATATATTAATGGGAGTATTATTAAGCACTGATCTGGGGATGAGTTCAGACAACTCAAAATCCTAATAAACCATGTATGCCAACATGGGTAAATGATCATATTTTTTAGATGATTCTATTGCTTTTAAGCATGGCTTAGTGGATCCAATTAGTTGAGGATGTCCTATACACCGACAAGGTATAGGATAGTTCTGGCAGCGTGAGCGAGACGTTGTATTATCACGTAGCTCATATTGTGGTTGTCGGTTAGAGAATCTCCGAAATAAGAGTAAAGAGTTTATTATTGTATTTTTATATACATTGAGTTATTATCTATTGTGTTAAAAGCTTTATACACCTTGCATCTTTCATTATTTCTTTCATGTTGAGTTGAGTTGAGTGTGTTGAGTTGAGGTGAGTATATTTCCCCTTTCTATCAGTTCAGCTATGTATCCCTATGTTCAGTTTTCCCCTTACATGCTCTTACGTTCAATGTACTTACATCATTTGGACTACATCATTTCATGATGCAGATACTAGTATTCATGATCATCAGTCGGCGCTCCATTGATCCCATGACATTTCAGTTAGCTTTGGTGAGTCTCCTTGTTATCCAGAGGGCTTCACATTTTGGCTTTTTTTTTGTGAGGATGTCGTGGTGTTGTTCCGACTTCCATCATAGTATTTAGAGGCTTCATAGACAGTAGTAGTTGAGAGTATTTTCCTATTTCCCTTGTGATGTTTTAAAGACTTTGAGTTGAACTTATGTTCATTTGAGTATTTCATATGAGCTTTGAGTTAAACTATTTTCATTAATGATAATTTATGAGTTGAGTTTGCATTTGGGGTTCCCATTTCACTTGAGTAAGTCTTCCGCTGAGTAATGAGCCAGACCATGGGTTCGCTTGGGGACCAACAATGGTTCTCGAGTGCCGGGTACATCCAGGGTGTAGACTCGAGGCATGCAAAGCATGGCAGAATACATGTATACAATATATCCTCAGATATACAATATCCCATCCTAACTGAAAGTTGCACATATACAATATTTGATTGTAACTCTATGTGTTTGGCCAATTGTCTATGTACATATATGTGTTTTTGTCACGACTCAAAAGCCGCGAGGTCATGATGGTGCACACCTGGAGAACCTAAAAAATTATGTGTAAGCCAAAAGAAACAACTTATACGAGACTTCTAAAGGGAAGTCAGGCTATAACCGATAAGAAAACAACAAAGAAGTTCCCAAAACGTAGTAGCATAAGTATAGTGAGCATCTAATACATTTCTAGATTCTAAAATGCATCTCAAGTCTTCAAAAGGAAATTAAATAATATAAATGATAGATGAAGACCAATGGTGATTCAAAAACTAGGATCTCACGACAACTCTGAATGAGAAGAAATTGCTAGATCCGATCAACCGCTATAAAGATCACCCTGACTAGGATCTACAGAAAAAATATAATAGAAGTATGGGGTGAGTAAAATCCACATGTACTTAGTAGGTTAGACCGAATGATTATAAGCAACTAATCATACTTAAGAAATAAACTATGAAACTCTTCCACCTGTAACGCAAAAAAATCCCATTTCAACATCGGTGCCGCTAATTTATATAGTACAAAGCGAATAAGATAAAAATATAGGTTACGATTAATTCTCATATCAACAGATAATCAAGTTACACAACACAACAAAGCTGGACAATGCAATGTAATGATGTGGTAGAACCAATTTCATTGCACAACCTGTCGTATACACCTTTTCGAACTTTAGCTTCCAGATAAGGACCTTGGGGGACTCACAATGCATTTACCAATCTCAAAATCTCAATTTCTCATCAACTTTCCACCTAGCTCGTGGTCAAGAATAAAAGTAAGGTGTTTCATTTTCTTTCTCAAAAAATAGTATTTCTCCGCTTTTTCATATTTCCATAAACAATGATATGTTAAATGAGAATGAATCCCTAAAAACACATACAACACAAAGGCATTATCATTTCATCAAGGATTTTGAATAGCATAAAGTTCTCAAACTCAAAAAGTCATGAAACACGTCCTCAAATATTAGGGATGGGGAAGGAATCCATTTGAAATCAATCTTTACCACTTAGAAAACATTTCTTTCATTTTATGATGTTCAAATATCAACTCAAGCCCCTAACTCAGGCATCTCAATGTCAAATATAAAGATAGACCAAACAACCCCTCGCTCGGGCAATTATTCAAATATCACAGGTTATCAACAACAATTAAGAGTATTCACACGATCCTCAACACAAGCTAAGCATCACCAATAGACATCAAACACACTAAATAAGAAGGTCAACACTTACCTACCTCTAAAATTCATTTCACAGTTGACTTCCAAAGAAAGATTAATTACTCATCTCAGTCTAAATGAGGGATAGCCAAACCTACCTCGAAGACTGAACTTCACCTGAGCAACTCTATCAAAGCACTTCCTCAACCACATGATCACTTTCTTATTTGGGAGATTCTCTAACCAACAAATATCACTATGAGCGACGTGATGATACATCGTCTCGCGACGCTGCTGGAACTGTCCTATTCGTTATCGGGGTATAGAATACCTCAACTAAGTGGATCCACTAAGCTATTCTTAAAAGCAATAGGGAGTCGTCTAAAAGTGCGATCCTTTACCCATGTTGGCTACATGGTTTATGAGGAATGTGAGTTATCTGAACTCATCCCAATAATAATGCCCAATACTACTCCCAATAATATATAACTCATGCTCAAATGTATAAAACATAACTCTTTATTAATTTTGAGGTAATTACTCAAAAGATCCTCTTAAAAGAGGTATTACTCTGAAATATCTCTGAACTCATAAACTCATTTAGAAAATAATGTTTCTCTTTTTTAAAATGTAAAAATATTACATTTGGGAATACTTAGCTCCCTTATACTCTTTTTCAATCATGAATACAACTCTTCTCATTCTCATATTTACCTTCTCAAGACTTAATTCAAAACCATTGTGATTACAAAGGAATCCTCAAAATGACTCAAAAAGACCTCTTGAACTTTCCTCTTAAACTTACTTTATTTTGGAATGTAAATTAAGACATGTGATTAGGACATGTAGGATCTTTCAAGGATTAATGGAGACTTTAGGAATTAATATAGAAAGGTGAAACGTAGCCACAACTTAAAGAACACACGCCAGATGAAACAAGGAAAAACCGGTCCAGCAAACTTCAACCATATTGCGGTCAAGAGACACCAGATCATAAGTACTGGGGTTGGGTTCAGGTGCACTACTGCTGTGCTTCCCTAGGCCTCAAAGTACTGGGGCTGGTTTCGGGTGCACTTCTAGCACGGTGCCACAGCCCTCCCAAGCGAACCCAATGAATTTTTTTGTTAAAAATTAGGCTTCAAACTCACTTAGAATTAGGTGATTTATCCTAAACTCTTCTTGATTCTCAAACCCAACCCGAATACATGAATAATTTCATACAATCCCTTTCAAGAATCACAACTCATACTCGAGATTCTCAACCCAAGAAACTCAAAACCTTCATTGTTAATGAATGAAACTAAAATAAAAAAACTACTCAATAATCTCTTAATATAATGATTTCATGGATAAATAATATGTATGGCGTGAAGAAGAACAAGTCCAAAACTGTGAGAAGCCTAACATACCTGGAAAGAACAATGTTCTTAGCGAACACCACAAATCTTGAAGAACGATTGTACTTAGCCCTTTTCTCCTCTTGAAACCTCGCTCTAAATCCCGAAGTGTTTAGGAACGTGAAAAATGGTGGTATAAATCATATTAGACCCTTATTTGGGGGAAAATGTTTTAGGCCTAGTGGAAAAAGGAAAAATACCAAAATACCCTTTTCTAAAACAAATGAAATGCCTTAAATGGAGAGGCTTCACGCAAACAACCATTACTTTTTACTCAGAGCTCAAAATTTAGCAAACTTGGCAGTGTTGGAAAGAGGACTCAAAGAACTTCGATTTGATAGGTCATGCACCACCTAAATCTTTATATTCTAAAATATATAGTCGATTGAAAATGACCCAAAACTAAAAATGAATGGGTGACTTGCACGAATTTCTCTTTAGTTCTTTTGAAGTCTGATGTGTTACAATTTCCTATCAGTTGTTGAGGATTATGTTAGACTTTACATTCGAGAGTTAGTAAAGTTTCATGGAGTTCCCTTATCCATCATCTCAGATAGGTGTACTCAGTTTACCTCATATTTTTGGAAGTCATTTCGAAGATGCCTTGGTACTCAAGTTAAGCTTAACAGAGTTTTTCACCTGTAGACGGATGGTAAGGCTGAACGAACTATTCAAACCTTGTAGGATATTCTGAGAGTTTGTGTGATTGACTTTCAAGGTAATTGGGATGATCACTTACCTCTAATTGAGTTCTCTTAGTACAACAGTTATCATTCAAATGGATCTTTTTGAACCTATTTATGGTAGGAGGTGTAGATATCTAATAGGGGTGTTTGAGATTGGTGAAGTGACCTTGATAAGGCCTGAATTAGTTCATGAGGCTACATAGAAAGTTCAACTTATTAGAGAAAGGTTGAAGCGACTCAGAGTAGATTAAAATTGTATGCAAATGTAAAGAAAAGAGAACTTGAGTTTGTTATTAATGATTGGGTATATTTGAAAATTTTGCCCATGAAAGAGGTGACGGGGTTTGATAAGAAAGGAAAGTTTAGTCTACGTTATATAGTTCCTTACCAAATTATGAGGCTATTTGTTAATGTGGCCTATGAGCTAGATTTACTTTCAGAGTTGGCATCAATGCATCCAGTGTTTCATGTGTCCTTGTTGAAGAAGTGATTTAGTGATCCTGCTACAGTTGTGCCTTTAGAGAGTGTTGGTGTGAAAGATAGTCTCTCTTACGAAGAGGTCCTAGTTGAGATTCTTGATAGTCACATTTGTAAGTACTCATTTTATATTCATGTCTTTCAGTTATTCTCATGTATTAGTAGTATGCATACATATTCTTGAAATCAGATCAGTCGTCATGTTTCAGTCCGAAGTTAGTCACTCCATCAATTTTCAGTATTTAGTTTCCAGTCTTACCATTAAAGATATTTTACTACTTTTTTAGCTTATTTAAACTCCATTAAAAAAAGAATGTTCCCAATGGGGAGATTTTGTAACATCCCAGATGCTTCAAGTTCATATCAACTCATGAAAAATTTAGAAATCCAAGTTTACAGACAAAGTTGGGTTTTTATGAACACCATCTACAAGGCGTAGAAGGAACCACAGACCATAGATGGGATCCGTAGATTAAATTCATAAACCAATAATTTGATCCTGCTTTTTACGAGTTTGGTCTACAGTTCGTAAATCCTTTTATGGACCGTAGATTGAGCTTGTGAACCAAGTCCTAAAACATAGAATTTTCCTGAGGTTTACGAACCTGTTTACAACAAATACAGACCGTATATATGGTCGTAAATGAAAGTTCAGAAGCTCTAAACTTAGGTTTGATTTTCATGAGAGATATCTACTACCCGTTGAACAATCCACAAAACATAGATGGTCTCGTGGAACCTGTCGATTTCATATTTCTTTCTGGGTTCCTTTGGTCTTTTCTCACTCTTTTAATCCCTATATTCTGTCATTTTAGTGTATCCTAAGTTTATTTAATAGGAATTTAGTTTACTAAAACCTCATCAATCAAGACTAGCACTCAAAAGTCAAAATCAATACGCTTAAGCTTCCTCTAAAACAAGAATTATTGTTCTTCATCTTCAAGCTTCGGCTCAAGATTCAAGCTAGCGTTTTCAAACAACAATTATTGTTCTTCATCTTCAAGCTCCAACTCAAGATTCAAGCTAGTGTTTTCTTTCCAGGTATGTGGGATTTCATCAATGGACATTCTTTCACCTACTGAGTCCCAAAGAAAACCTATCTTTACAGTCCATGATTTTATTGTAGCTAGGGTTTTACGAAAAGCTTGATTCTTTATTATTATCTTTATCTTACTCGCGAATATTTTAAATTATGTGTTTCCATTTAATTAAATCAGTACTGTTTATAGTAATTTCAAGAAAAGAATATCTCAAATTATTAGCTTTCAAAATTTAAGATACTTTTAGATAAAGTGTCTCTCCGATATTATCAGTTTTTATCAGCATTCATTAGCTACTTAGTTGTTATTAGTTTTCAAGTTTAATTTAGTAGATTGTAGTCAAATTGCTTCATCAATTAATCAACATATTTCTGTTGGGAGTTTCATTTAGCAGCAAGCGAACCTAGGGATAAAGGTGCATCCGTCAATTAAGCGCTAAGACCTTTAGTAGCAATTTCTAAGTTCTAGACATGCATGCCACCATATGATTTTAAGGGACACTTGTCAAACCAGACTCCTTAGTATTTTATAGACATTAGCTCATATCATTTTTTATTCAGTTATTTCAGTTCAGTACTTTTCAGTTCCATGTTGTTCTTACTTGGTCATTGCATCAGTTCATGTTATTCAGTATAGCATTTCAGGTTCAACATGTCTAGTTATTGTGCATCATTCATATCCTTCTAAGGAAGGAACAAAGACATGGATCAAGCCTCAGGCTAAGAGAACCTATGTAAGATTTGAATTTACCTTCTATATTCTATTTAATATAGATTGTTTAGTATAATTATCAACAATATTACGAGGGGTTCATAGAGTCAATTGATGTACGTTCATGGTAGGCCTATCCAACCATCTCATGAGGAGAGCACTGAAAGGCTTAAGGCAGATGGTGGTGTGCATAATGGGAGAGTCTTAACACATGAATTTGATTGTTTTAAACTATATTTTATTTTGTAAGCATTTGTTTTATACTAAAGTTTGAGGCTTTAACATCACAAGTGGCACGTTTAAACTCATAGTCCTTTTGCCTTCCCTCTTTCTTCCTTTAAATCTCTTATTCCTCCCTCTGCTTCTTTTCTTCCTCTATACACTTAACCTCTTCCTCCCTTTAATCCTTTTCATTCAAATACAACTCATTGATCTCTGCTAACTTCTTATGCAATAATGCAAACTCATCATTATTAACCGGAGATGAAGAAGAGGTACCCCATAATCCAAAAGTTTGATGATCGACACTACACTCCAATCCAAGGTCGTAGACTCTCCCTATATGCACATCACCAGCTGCCTTAGGCCTTTCCATGCTCTCAACCTAAGATGGTTGAATATGCCTATCATGATTTTACATCAAAAAATTCTAAATGAACCCCTCACGATATTGTTGATAATTATTCTAAACAACCTTTATTAAATAGAATTAATAGGGTAACTTTAAATCTAACATAGGTTCTCTCAACCTACTACTTGATCCAAGTCCTTGTTCCATCCTTCAGCATCTTCATGTGGGATTCCTTGAATACCTTATCTTGAGAAACTGGTCTTTTCATGCAAATTAAAAAATAGTCCATCTATTATAAAATTGTTGCATGATAGATAAATAGTTAAAATTTTTAAAAATATTTATATTAAACATATTGCCAATATTCTTCGATGAAATCCTATACTGATTGAACCCTATGTGTGCATGAACGCATCCATTTTAGATGCTCGGGCTTCCTTTTCCAGTATGCACTTTTCTGCAACTCCGGAGAGTCACAATACTCATTTAGTTTAGGCCATATATCCTCACTAATCCAAGATGGATTATTACCATGTTCTCCAGCACACCAAAGAAAATCACTCAACAATTTAGCACATTTTCTAAAAAAATATTCTTAATCCTTTGCCTCATGATCGACTAACCATATACACTTAATATACATATAATTAATTTAGTCAATTTAACAAATTAATTACGTGCAGATGAAGTGTGCATGGTTTGTCGAGCATGAGGAAAAGGGACAAGAATATTTTTTAGAAATGTGCTAAAAGGTTGAGTGATTTGCTTATGTATGCTCGGGAACATGGTAATAGGCCATCTTGGATTAGTGAGGATATATGGCCTAAACTAAATGAGTATTGTGCCTCTTCGAAGTTGCAAAAAAGTGTATACTGCAAAAGGAAGCCCGAGCATCTAAAATGGACGAGTTCATGCACACACAAGGTTCAATCAGTATGGGAAATCATCGAAAAATATTTGTAACATGTTTGGCATATATTTTAATTTTTTTATTATAGATCTATCATGCAACAATTAGCTAATAGAGAGACTATTATTTAATTTGCAGGAAAATATATTTTCTCAAGACGGGGTATTCAAGGAATCCCACATGAAGATGATGAAGGATGGAATGAAGACATGCATCAAGCCACGGGCTAAGAGAACCTATGTAAGATTTAAAGTTACATTCTTTATTCTATTTAATATAAATTATGTAGAATAATTACCAACAATATTGTGCAGTGTTCATTTAGAGACGTTGATGTCTGATCATGGTAGGCCTATCCAAGCATCTTAGTAAGATAGCATGGAAAGGCTTAAGTTGGGTGGTGTGAATAAGGGGAGAGGTTGCGGCCTTGGATTGGAGTGTAGCGTCAATCGTCAAACTTCTGGATGTGTGACTCTTCTTCATCTTCGGTTAATCATGATGATTTCGCATCATTGCATAAGAATTTAGCAGATATTAATGAGTTGTATTTGATAGAAAAGGATGCAAGAGAGGAAGAGGTTAAGCATGGAGAGGAAGAGGTTAAACATAGAGAGGAATAGAAGACACAAAGGAAGGAAGAGGAGAGCCAAAAGGGAGATGATTTTAAACACTCCACTGGTGATGTTGAAAGCGTCAAATCTCAGCAAAATAAAGTCCAAATTTTCATAAAATAAGCTAGAGTCGAAAACTATGCAATTCATGTGTTAATATTTTGTCCTTTCTTAAGAGAGTTTTTTGAGTTTGGTTAAAATTTTGTATGTTTATGTGGGATAAGTATAAGATCTAAAGTAACATGTGGTTTTAGAAAAATAAATTACTTACTATTAATAAAATAGAACCTGCAAATAGTGAAATACATACACAATATTCATAAGCTTTTTGCTAGATTCCTATGGATCAATAGTGATATGAAGGTATAGGTTTCATGGTCCATTTTTTTTCCCCCAAGGATGAGGGAGGTTTAGGTATAGATCCTGTTTGATATTTCAAAAACTTTGTTTTCTAAGTTATGGTGAATTTTCAGAAATAAGAAGTCCCTCTGAACTAACTTCATATGGAATAAATATTGTAAACAAAAAGCTTTTTTCTTAGGAGGTGCAGTGGAAAAAGGGTTCACAATTATGGAAACAAATGTTGGAAGTTAAGGATTCTATTGATCAAGAAATCTGGTGGTAAATAATATATGGTCATTCCAATGCTTGGTGTGATAACTGAACAAGGTTAGGGGATATATTGTGATTCCTCCAAATTTCCAGATAAACTGGTTCATAGATGAAGTTAGCAGCTTAACGAATTAAGGTGGATGGGATATTGAGAAGATGCGGCAGTTTCTACCACAAAGTATTAGTACTCATATTCATAATGAAATACAGTGTCTAGACCAGACTAATACTTGGGATAAGCCGTAGTGGATGCTCAATGGGTTTGGTAAGCTTTTTTTGTAAAGAGTGCTTGGGAGATTTTGAGAAGAACAAAGGACAAGAAGGAAATATTTAATAAAACTTGGGTCGAAGGGATTCTATTTAAGGACTATTTTTCATTATGGAGATGGTTAAAAAAGAGACTACCTATGTAACATCTCGCAATTTGAAATAACTAGGAAGAAGCTTATAATTGGAAATAGTCATTTTTGGAAAAAATGAAAATCTGAAAATTTTGTAAAGTTAAAATAAATTGAGTTTAAGTCAAATTCAAATAGCCATAACTCCTATGACAGGATGAGTTAGGTGTATTTCCAGTTATTGTTGGAATGCTCTTGGAATAATCTTTCCAACGCCGCCAAGTTTGCGCGATTCCGAGTTCGTATGAGTGAGATATGCCCTTTGAAAATGTCCAATCCAGATTTTTAAAGGGTGTTTTGGTCTTTTTCATACCCTATTATTTTAATTCGTTTTTGGTGAATTAATTAAGGGTAAAAAAAACTGAATTGGTTCAGTTTAGACAATTGGAAATTTACGCTAGAGTTTTTGGAGAAAGAACTCGAGAGGAGAAAAGAGATGAAAGATAAAAGTTCGTCTTTCTTGAAGGTTTAGCTTGTGGATTTCGACAAGGGTTGATCCCTAAAGAGGTATGTGAGTTCACACAGCATTGGGTTCGTTCACCCACACGCCAAACATGTTTTATTCAGTGTAATTTCATCCTAAAAAGATTGAGAATTTGATGTTCTTGAGTTGTATTCTTGAATTGCTTTTGTTCTTGAATTTGGGATGAGATTGAGGAGTTCTTGAGAGTTTAAGATTGATTATTAGAGTTGCTTTGAGTTAGATTCTTTTATATATGTTGTGGGTACCTGAATCTAGAGAGATATGGAGAAAAAGAGTCGAAATTAGGCGAATTGGGGCTAGAAAATGAAGAAGAAAAATGTCGGGTAAATCTGGAGCCCCAGGCCACGTCGCGGACCTGCCCCACAGTTTCACAAAATTCTTCCTCGCGTCACGGAGAGGTCACAGACCGTTCTGCCTCAAAAAGTATTTTCACGACCAAAATTTAAATACATCTCCACATCGCGAACCAACTTTCAGACAGTGAATTCATGATATTTTCTCATGTTTAGCTATCTAAAAACACTCCTAAACATCAGGAGATCTTTCCTATCACAAATCACAATCCTTGAATCCATAATTCAATTCAAGAGAAGCTAAGAGTCAAGTCAAGAGAAGCTAAGATCCAAGTTAAGAGAAGTTCATAGAGTCTTCCAAAAGTCTTTTACAAATGATTTAACTTTGTTTTAATACTTGAGTTTTGAGTTCAGTAAAGAGTAAAATAGAAGTTCATTTCTTCAAAAGTATATGTGGACTATGTACTCCCAAAGAGTTTAAAATGTTTTTCACATTTAAACAAGGAAACTTTGATTTCCAAAAGAGCCTTTGAGCTAGTTTTCAGTTAAAGAGTAAATGTTTTCACATTTGAGCAAGAAAGGAAACTTTGATTTCCAAAGAGCCTTTGAGCTAGTTTTCAAAAAAGAGTAAATGCTTTCACAATTAAGCAGGAAGGGAAACTGAGATTTCCAAGATAGTCTTTGAGCTAAGTTTTGAGCAATTATCTAAAACCACAGAGAGAATTTATGTTTTTTTTAAAACATAAAGAGCTAGTATCATATTTTGGGAGTAGTATTGAGCAACGATATGGGGGAGAGTTTAGAGAACTCCGAGCCGCCATAAATAATGTAGCCATCAAGGGTAGAAAAGGATCATACTTTATAGATGATTCCTTTAGTGCTTTTAGTATAGATTAGTGGATCCACTTAGTAGTTTAGGTTCTATACCCTCGGCAAGGTATAAGACGGCCCTGGAAGTGTGAGGCAAAATGTTGTATCATCACGATAGCTCTTAAGTGATGGTTAGAGAAACTCACACAACAATATTTTGTATTTTTATATACATCAGAAATATTTGTATTTTCATATACAAACATTGTTCATATTGTATCTTTGCATACATACAAAGTTATTATTGTATTTCTAAATACATAGAGTTAAAAACCATGTTTTAAAACTTTTCTTTATATTTCATTTATTTACACTGCTTTATATTGAAATCAGTTGAGTTGAGTTGAGTTGAACTAGGTAAGTTCTTTGGTTCCTTTCAAGCTTATGTCTTGTTTTAGAATTCCCCTCGTATACTCGTGCATTCAATGTACTGATGCCTTTTGGCCTGCATCTTATTACTATGTAGACACAGGTAACCAGGATCATCATCCAGCGCATCGTTGATCCAGTTGAGCACTCAGAGTCAGTTGGTGAGCCTCCTTGCTTTCCGAAGGATCCCTTTGGTTATGTTTTGTTTTATTGCTTGCTTATTTAAGTTGTTAAGATGTCGGGGGTCTTGTCCCGACATCCCTTAGAGTTTAGAGGCTTCATAGACAGAGTTAGTTGATGTTAGTTCATGAGTCTTTACTTTTCTTTTTCAGTTAAGTTGAGACTTGAGTTGCCACTTTGGCAGTGAATGTTATTTATTACATTCTCAGTTATTTATTGAGCAGTTCAATGTACTATTTTAAAAGTATTTATCTTGAGTAAAGTCTTCCGCTGAGTAAGAAAGTCAGGTCAAGGGTTCGCTTGGGGCCAACAATGGTTCTCGAGTGCCAGTCCCGCCCAGGGTGTAGGCTCGGGGTGTGACAACCTATTGGAGAAGAGTTGATCAAAATGGTAGTAGTAGATGATGTGAGGTGTTTTTGTTGCAATGAAAATGCACATGAAACATTCCAGCACTTGTTTTTAAGTTGTCCTACTACTATGAGGGTGTGTAAAACATTTAATGCAGCTATTGGGAATTAGGTCCATTTCTACAACTTCAAGTGATAATTAAAATATAGTGGGGAAGTGGATTGCCCAATTAAGCTAAAACCACTACACAATGCTATTCTTGCTTTCATTTTGTGGCATGTTTGGAGAAGAAGAAATATTATAAGTCACGAAGAGAGTAGGACTATTACCAATCTGATTTTTGAAATAAACAGGAGTGTGTATTTATTAGCTAGAACAAGGTATCCTTGGTTGAAGTATCTACCTAAGCAATGGCTCCTGATAGTGCAATTTCTAGAAGAGTATATACCTTTTATCATCCACAAGATGGTAGTTTGGTGAAAAATAAAGAGGCACCTTCAAATGCAATTGTGATGGACTATCAAAAGGGAACTATCACAACCCACACCACTAAGACGCTATCGTGAAAGGCTGCAGACAATAGCCTCCCTACCAAGGGATGTATTTTTCTCTGAATCGATCTTTCTATGCACTTTTATAAGTTCTAATCCACCAATTCACGTAATTTGCACGTTCAACAATCTAATGGTTGTGAATCAAGGATAAAACTACCTTACAAAATATTTCTCGATATGCTAGTTGGTAGATGTTCCAAGACATTCGGAGGACAGACTTTTGTCTTGATCGAGATTTGAACATGAGGAGAGTAGTAGAGAAAGATAGTACCGTCTACAACTAGCTACATGAGTTTAACTGAGGACCATTAGTAGAGCCCCCTCTTCTCATTCTGGCTGGGTACATGAGTTTTATGTCATACTCCTAACTGTTCCTTAAGATTTCCCAACCAACCAACCGCATCCAAGGGTTGGAAGTCTCCTTGGATACCCGACTATTAATGTGGTAATGAAAGTGTTGGAGGTTTCGAACGATGCTTATGAGGCGAGGATGAAGGGTATGGACATGAGGTGGCTTCAGGACTCATTAGTTATTGAGGATTTTAGGGGTGAGGTCTATTTTCTACCACAGAGGGCATGACCGGCCAATATTTCTTGCCTGACGCCCAGAGGTGGCTATGTTAGGCAAGAGGATTCATTTATCAGGCAATCTTACTTATATCACTTATTCATGGGTTGTATTGGTGGTCTATTCTATTAAGGGTATCCAACTCAATATGGGGTAGTGGTTGAATGGAATGATTTCTACAGAGGTAACAAAAAAGCCATATTCCTTTCTGGTCTAGTTTCTTCCCTTTACGGATGGACAAAAGTACTTGAGAATAACATATATTTGGAGGTGGAGAATGATGACCCGCTCAACCCCCTACTGGTAAGGAAACTGTCCTCCAGAGATAGGAAAAAAAGGAACATAGGCGAGGCATAGAGTAACTAGACCTCTGCAGGTTTAGGCGAAGTGGATGATAGTGATGCTGAGAATGATGCCCCTCTACTCTACTATCGAAGCTACAACCCCACCTCCCTCTACTACCGAAGCTACAACCCCACCTCCCTCTACTCGGGAAGCTAGATATGGAGATGAAGAACCACACCCGGGATCGGTTACTTGCTAGGATGTGGAAGACCATTAAGTTCATGTTTTGTTGTGTTACCCCTGAGCAGGAGCTCCCCCAGCTTATACAAAAGGATTTTAACGAGTTCCCCTTCCAAGGATCCCAACCCAGATGGTGTCGGGACATCCATCTAGGACCCCCTACTTGTTATATTTTGACTTGTTTTGGGTTGTTGCCCCATTTTGGGCATGTACTGGACATCTTTCCTTTCTTGTTTTTGATAGCTCCCACCACGAAGAAAGAGGGGTAGAAGCTACCGGAGATCATCTCTGTCTTCACCTAAGAAACATCACTGATCATGCAACCACAGTATGTAAAATGGCATAGCAAGAGTAGTATCACTATAGCCACACATACTGGTAGGCATCATCGGTCGACACAAATCCATCACATAATATCATGTAAACAATCAAAGAAAATGAAAGTTAGAGAGATAATTAACACCCATATCCTTCAATAACCACCATTTCTACCATGTAATACAACCCATGGACTCATACGATCTATCTCAAGTCACCTCACCTCTTTCCGCATCCATCTCCACCATTTATACCATTCCCCATCCATATCATAACATATCCTAACCCTTCTAAACATAGAGACTTTCCAAACCAGTTATTCTACCAACACCATAATTGTTTTATTGTTTCCATTCCTGAATCCAAGTCCACTATTAACTCTGTTAACCGGCTTACTACTCTCCCTCAAGCTCTCAGGCCAACACCCTGGCCTGATCTAATTTAGTAAACCACATGCAACACTCTTACTAAACCAACTTGACATAAATACTCCTTTATCAGATATCTCTCAGACCACCTAGACCGACAAAATAGTGCAAGGTAGTGCATAAGCAAAACTTTCGGTCAACATTCCAACTTAATAACCACCCAAGACATGTTCAAAAACATAGCAATCACCCATACCTAATTCATCACACCTTTTAAGTAACCCAGACCACCAAATATCCCTAAGACATCATGTTCATTGTTTAACATGTAGTGTCGATCTACACGAGAACCATCCCAGCATCTAAAAACAAATCCCAACCATTGATGGACCAACACGTAATAATTGAGTCACAAAGAAGTAAACTCGGTTCTCTCATGGAACCCACAAACAAATAGTCAATGTAACAAGTGTGGTACATGAGCCAACCATTGGTAATTTGTACCGACATGGTACTTGAGTCAAACATATATATATATATATATATCACGTACCAGACGTGGTACCTGAGCCAACCATTAGTATGTACCAGACGTGGTACCCGATCCAACTATAGGAATATCATGTACTAGGTGTGGTACCCGAGCCAACCAGCAATCACACATCACAAACACATTCACAATGAATAGCAATACGCTATGCATGAAATCCTAATAGTAGTTATCAATCACCTATAACATCAATAGGAAGCAAACAACCATCACGTACTCTAAAGTGGTTCTTTCTCGAATGTTCCTTGCTCATAATCTGATCACCCACAATCACCTTTCCCAGAATAACACCCATCAATCATCATAAGATCAGTATTAACTAATCAAGCCCATTATCACCCTAAATAACAACTAACTACATATTCAACCATTCAGACTCCGTGTATGAAGGCCTATACGTGTAATTTCCCAACAATTTATAAGGTATTATGCAAATAAGATAGGTCTAACCACTCTGTTGAAAACCTAGCCTACTTGAACGTCTAGCAACTATTGAAGAACTCTGAACATGAACTGTTGGCACCGTGGGGGTGAATTCTAACGAACGTAAGCCAAAATTTCATGAGTTTTGACCTTTATTATGCTGAAATCCCTCCCCTCCATTGTTCCCAAGCTTAGAGTGTCTTAGGAGGGTTTTTGGAGTAACCTTCGTCTAGTTTACCGACGAAAAGGGGGAGGAAGATAAAAGAAATCATGTTTTTTAGGGTCTGATTCTGTTAGCCCTGATATAGAATCCATGTTGGTGCTATAGTAGCGGTGTCATAGCGTGAGTCTTCCTGCTAGGACGAGTTGACGTTAGCCTAGATCAAATTCAAATTCTAAAAATTGCCATCATGTTACCTCAATTTTAAATTGGCAATGTATTTCAAAAAAAATTGAGATCCCGCATGAGTTGAATTTTGAATAACGGTGGAATAGGTCGTTACAAGAACTCAGGGCTTAGTGCAATTGGTTTCTGCATAAGAAACTAGGAAGGCAATTTGAGGTATGTTTACTGAAGACACAAGTTTAATTGCTTGAGCACGAGTAATTAAAGCAGGTACGGATTTTTGCTTCAATAATGGGAAGACTCGAGTGATGGTAGAAATTGATTCATTAATTATGAAGAAGGTATTGCATGGAGTTTGGGAGTTACTTGGAATATTTCCTTGGAGATCTAGTACATAAAAAGTTTAATGGGGAAGGGATGCATCTATGTGGAGCATGTTTATAGAAAGGGCAATATGTGAGCATACTATTTAACTAACTTAGTTGTATATTTTGTTGGTACATTAATCTTTCATAATCTATAAGAGTTTCCAGTAAAAGGAAGGAATACTTTACTCTTTGATAAAAGTCAGATTTCAAACATCATAATACAAAAATATCAAAATGGCATTAAAGATACTACAACAACTAGCTACATTAACAACATTAATACAATTTAATCATAAATATCAATGAACAATTGTCTTATGTTTCAGGTTTGGGTTCAAAATTTAAATCTCTCGAGAGGAAAATTTGATGGTTTGTACCTGGAATGTCTTGATGATTAATCCGATATGAACCTCCTTTCTAACAGTGGTATTAGCTCTTTTGGCTCAATCTATTGAATAGAGCAAATAGTGAATTGGTCATCAACATTCTTTATAATCGTCATCCTAGTTGTTACTAAGGTTTTATCTATGGAAGATTGAGAGATAATTTATTACCAGCATCATGTCGAAGAAGTCTTTGATGGAAGCGATTACACGACACCACCGAGAGCTTTTGATGTATAAAGTGAAACCGACCCAACACATGAGGGATCTTGGTCATTGAACAATCATTTCATGGTAGAAACTCCAGTTTTGTGCAGAGATTAGCTTGCTCATGAAGATCTAATGGAGCCGAGGGATGGTTCAACATTTGGGCGCAACTTTTCCCTTTTGGTGTTCTTTATCATTTTATTTTCTTTTTATTTGTTTCGTTTCCTAATGCGGGTGGATATGGGCTTATTCGAATTGGGCTTTGTGGACTATTTTTGTTCATTTGGAATAAAAGGATGTCTTTGAAAAAAAAGTTCAACCAAAAAAAAAGTAAAACGAAAATTTTACTTTTGGCATAAGAGACAAATTAAAAAAAATTGTATAACATTATTTAATTAATATAAATTAAGATTTATTAAAATTACTTGATTATATTAATCTAAATAATTTCAAAAAACTCAAATTTTCAAATGGAAAACATCGTGAGAAATTATATGGAAGAAATTAGAGTAGACATCATCATTAGACTAAAGGAGGGGGGAGATTTGAGCTTAGGTTTTATGTACTTATCAATTTAAAAAAAAATCAATGTGCACCACCAATTCAATGACATTTTTTTAATATAGGGCAGGATATGATCTGTAATTTAGTGGGAAAGGGTGGACTTTTTTTGAAATTGTTTATAAAGTCTAAATAATAAAGTAGAAAAGATAACATTTCATAGCAACCTGATCTTGTAAAATATTTCAAAGACTATAATATCCTTAAAAAAATTATTCCAAAAACTAACTTGTTTAAATCATATAATATACAAAAAATAAATAAAAGTGTCAATTAATTCTCCAAGTTTTATCATTTAAACACGAATTTATATGTTATTTGATATTAAAGGAGCTTGAATATTTATGTCACTTAAAGAAAATATATGTTATCCCTTTTTTATTTGATGTCAGTATTCACATTGGGGGTTGGGGCTGGGGAAAAGTGTGACGAGTTGAATTCATATCGTGTATGACCAATTAAATAAGAATGAATTTTGTTTTAAAAAAAATAGAGATAATAAATTGTTATAACAAATGGGACATATATATGAGAAAATGGAGAAAGTATGCAAATGACCTCTAGACCAAATCATATGCTTTTTTATTATTATTTTTTAATATGAAATGTATCAACCAAGAATGTATATTATACACAATATACACATTTATCATATTTGAATTTTGCCAACAAATTTAGTATTTCCTTAAATTTAGTATCTATTTAGTATTTATAGTACATCATTCTCTCTGTTTCTTAATTTAATCCTTTTTCCATTATTTCATTCTTTATTTTCCTTGATTACATTAAAAAAAATCATTTTACTCCAATTAATCAGGTCGTTTTTAATTATTTTCCCTCCTTATTTCATTCTCTTTTCCTTAATCAGTCACTTCTCATTCTTTAAAATCTCTCTATTAAACTCTTAATTTTGTCAAATCAATCGCACAATGAAAGAGATTGCAATTTGATTAACGGACGAATTCCCAATAAGCTCTCAATAGTCTCTCATAAATCAAGTTGTTTGATAATTTTTAGTAAGCTCTCAATTCATTACATGTTTTTATTATCCTCTTTCCATAAACTTTTCTCTCTAAGTTCTCAATCACTCAATCATTATATGTTTTTTTAGGTTAGTTTTCAATTATTATTTTTTTCAATCTTTGTATTCTCTTTTTTGTTTGTTGGATGTTCATCAGTGATGGACCTAGAATTTTTACCGAGTGCATTGAACATATGAAGAAGGAGATTCACAAAAAAATGCTAAAAATCCAATTTTATTAGTTAAAAATTAATTAATATATAATTATTATTTAAAATTAGTATTTTATCATACCAAATAAATAATTGAAGTATATGATTTAATCAAAATAATGAGGTCAAGCACAAGAAAAAGGGCTCAGCCAAAAAGCAATGTGGAATTGGAAAATTGAGAACCATTTTTTTATTTTGTTTTAAGAAAGAACTTAAATAGTATAGTTTTTTTTCAATTTTTGAAATCTACAAAAAATAAAAAATTGAAATTGTAGGAATTTATTTTTTCAATGAGAATTTATTTTCTAATAAGTATAATTTAACTTATTTTTGCAAGTTATTCACTTTACTATTCAGATTATTAGTTCATGTGTGTTAACCTTGCAAGTTATTTACTTTATTTTTCAGATTTTGTTCATTCTTCTTGTTCTTAATTAATACTTTGTTCAATAATCTACTTTCTTGTTGATAAACAAGGTGTGTTGAATGCTCTTTTATCTAAACTTCACCTTTTCTGAAAGAAAAAAAAGAAGTAAATGAAATCCACTGTAGTTAGAAGGAATCCAACATTTTCATTTCTCAACACATGAATCATATTTTGAGTTTATTATTTTGGGTTCATAAAAGTTCATATGGTACATAAGTTATCATTAAAGATTAAAAAAATGTGTTTTTTTTTTCAAATCTTACAAACTTAGGTTGTTATCTCTCTTATTCACACTTAACCAAAGTTGCCACATAGTTTTGTTATCAAACATTGATTATGATCACTTTATCTTAGTCTATTATACATGTTTGATTCTCAATTTTCATCTCTAAAGTAGTGAATCATATCCAACAATTCTCAGATCAATAAATTTCAAGACTACATTATCTTTAATATGATTAGCATTGATTTGAGATAAGAGTAAAAAACACACAGAAATTATCTTTTTTCTTAGATTCATACCTAAACTATTAGAGTGTCTGTTTCATACATAAACTATCACTTATTAGTTTGAGAAACATATCTTTCTCTTTATTACACTCTCATCATGGTGTGTATAATACACTCTCTCTTTCGTTTAAAAAATGTCACACTCCACATGTACAAAACATTTCATCTTGACAAGAATTAAATAAATTATTAATATTAGTTAAAGTTAAAGATTAAAGTATTAATTATTATTCTCCAAAAAAAATTAAAAATAAAATGTAAAATATTTTTCTTACCCCACTCCACTCCTTCCTCTCACTACTCCCCCCATCTAAGAACATATGTACACATCTAACACAAAATGAGAAAAATGTAAAAAAAAAAAAAAAAAAGTTTAGACGGTTAGACAGGGTGGGGTAGAATTTTATTTTATTTTAAAAAAAAAAATATTGAAATATTTTTTAAGGAGTGGGGGAGGGGTGAAGTCTGAATTTTTTAAAAATAGTTTATAAAATAATTTTAAAAAATAAAAGGACGGGGATTGTGGGGGGGGGGGGAGATTATGGAGTGGGGTGAGAAAAATAATTTTAAATTTTATTTTTTAAAAAGATAAATATTTTAAAAAATAACTTTTTTTTTTGGATAGTAATACTTTGATCTTTAGTTTTTAACTAATATTAATAGTTTATTTAATTTTTGTCGAGGTAGAATGTTTTATCTATGTGAAATGTGGCAAGGTTTTTGCATATACACTGAGATTAGTTTCTCAAACTAATAAGTGATAATTTAGATATGAAATTTATACTCAAATCAAAAAAAAAAATTAAAAAAATTAGACGTGTTTTGAATGATAGCTGAAAATGATTCCCTATTTAAAGTTGTTCTAATAATACTACTGGGCTCAATTGTCTACCATGTTGCTTAAGCCCAGCCCAACATCATCTTCTCCATCCATCTATTCATCTGCTTTCATTTGCCATTTTTGTCTTTGCTTTATCCCTTCTTCAAGGAGTGACTGTTGCTTTCCTTTAGGTATCATCTCTGTGTTTTAGTTGCTATGTTCCCCAATTTAATTTTTTGTAAAATTTCTTTGTTATGTTGTGTTTAATTTTTGCACAATCTTTTTGTAGAATGTGACTAATTAGTTTAATTTTTTTTTTTTTGTAATCTGGGACTAAATATAATTATGCATTTTGTTTTTGCTCTAATGACTATACATTTACCAACAAGGAAAGAAATCAAGAAAAAATTTAGATGGTTAAACTTATGAATTTGTTAATATGGAGGAGCAAGTCTATGCAGCCCCATGATAAATAAGTGCAGAATTAGAGACCCGGGCTAGTAAATTTTTTACATTTTCTGTTATTTAATTATTCTTTGTATTCAAAAAAAATATATAAGGGCTTACGTAAAAGTTGGTTATGTTGGATTCAATCTATGAGAAGGTGCGTGATCCATTCGTTAATGGCATTGCAGGAATTGATACTATTGATAGAAGCATTGTAAGTTACCAATGTGATGTGAGACTTTAGGATGGAGAGTGTAGAGTCCAGTTGCAGCTTTACCAATTACTAATTGCTTTTGGTAAAGATAGAAAAACAATTTAATTGACTAAGTAGCTGAATACGAAGAAATTAGATTGAAATAAAAGGAACTAGCGTCACATTATGCAACATAATTTGTAGTTTAAGTCAAAGAACCAGTAGAAGTAGCATTAATGAGATAAACAAGTACAAGAGTAATGTTAGAAAGAAGTGCTTATTTGGTGTTATATGATTTTTTGTTCTTGAATCTAAAATCCAAAGATCATTACTAAACATCAATGTAATGTGAGCTAGAGGGGCTACTAGAAGGATCCTATACAAATAAATGTGCTTGTTGGAAAAGGGTATCAATTATTTTATCGTGTTTTGTATGCCAATGCCATTGAAGAGAATCGCGACACTGCAGTCATGGATTATATTGTTTCTTGAATCATGCCTCAAACTTGGGATTTTTTTATTCTGTCAAATATCTTTGCCTTTTATACAATCCAAGTGACTAAGAACTGCCACAAGTCTGAATTTAACTTTGGATTCTGCATCTTCTGATTGTTTGAATGAAAATATGTGGTTTACCAGGAAAATTCGGGATCTTTTCATAATTCATTATTATCACTTTTTACGTCTATTTGTTCTCTTGTCGAATGTGATCATCTTAAAATGTTGCATCTTTCTAAAGCTGAGGCACTTACACATGTCAAGCAATTATGATCAAAATAACTATTTTTCATCATTCTCCTTGATCTATTTGATTGCTTGCTGGATTCACAAGAATCTGAGGGGATTGTAGTTTCAAGGTGTCATATTTCAGCTGATTGTTCTATGATCGACATTATGTGGAATATCTTCTCTCTCAATAGTTGCCTACATGTATATAGAACATAGAAAGGAGAGATGTCCATGATGTATGTATAGGATGAACCAAATCCTCATTGGATTTTGTTTGTCCAGGATACCCATATAGTCACTCCAAAAATCATTCCCTAATGAACTGAACAATCAGTGGATTTTTACCAACAAAGAAAAAAGTTATAATTTGAATAAGAAATTTTTTAATGGACTTGAAGTTTCAACTTTTTCAACTTTTATTTCAATTGAGTTTTGCTTCTTGTATTGTGTTCTGGTAGTATGACCATTATACTGGTGATATGAAATTACTACAAGTCCCTCTTATCATTTTGTGATTTTACAATGCTGCATCATCTTTCTAAAGCCAAGTCACTTATACACATCAAGCAATTATGGTTTAACTAACTAGTTTTCATCATACTCCCTGATCTGTTTGATTGCTAGCTGGATGCACGAAAATTTGAGGAGATACTAGTTCCATGGATCATATTTCAGCTGTTAAAGATCAATAAATTGTTCTGTGACCAGAAGTTCAACTTCTATTTCAATTGAGTTTTTCTTCTTGGCATTGTGTTCTGGCAGTATGCACCATTATACTATTGATATGAAATTAGTAAATTACTGTGAATCCCTCTGTTTTTCTTGAACAAAATTGTGTGCAGCAGGCCCATGCATACTCTGGGATGCTCTAACTAGTGTTACGGGTGTGGTGTCATCTGAGATTGGTGATGGAGAGATTTCCACGGTTAGCACAGCGCGTTCTTTCTGTGCCATTCACTCCAAAATACTTGAAACCTTGTAAGAAAACGAATCCTCTGACCTCCCACTTAATGCAACTCCGTGGCTCCCAGAGACCAGTATTCATACAATGGAATCTGCAGGGAAGACCTTCTGTATGCACTGACTTAGTATCCAAGAGAAATTACAGTTCTACCACTGCTCAAGCAGGTTGGTTTCTGGGTTTAGGAGAGGAAAAAAAGCAAGTCATGCCTGACATTGTGAAAGCCGGTGACCCTGTTCTTCATGAACAGTCTCAGGACATTCCTCTTGAGGAGATTGGGTCAGAACGAATCCAAAAGATTATAGATGAGATGGTGAAGGTTATGAGAAATGCACCCGGAGTTGGTCTTGCCGCTCCTCAAATTGGTATTCCTTTGAAGGTTTGTTAAAGAAAACATTTAGTTTGTCCAACTTATTTTTTGCCTCACTGAGTTTTTTTGTATTGCAAGTGACAGATAATTGTGCTGGAAGACACAAATGAGTATATAAGCTATGCTCCTAAAGATGAAACCAAAGCACAGGACAGAAGTCCATTTGATCTCCTGGTGTGTGTGAAGTTTTTTATGTGTCATCTTGATAAATATGAGGTCCAAATTTTGTGGCAATACATTCAGTTTTCTTCTATTCTTGCAGGTTATTATAAATCCAAAGCTTAAAAAGAAAGGCAATAAAACTGCATTGTTTTTCGAGGGGTGCTTGAGGTAACACAGAAACAACTAAGCCTATCTTGAATTTTTTTACATATTTAACTATCAAAATGCAGTAGTATATTTGCTTACGAGCACATCGGGGCTCAGGAATAAAAACATGCTCTTTGGTAGAAGATCCTAGGCCTCAGGCACTTCGGGAAAAAGGCAGCTATTTGCTCCATTAGTATCATTTTATGCAAAGAAATATTTAGAAAGTGAATAGCATTAATAGCATGTATGTGGAAGATAGTTGTTTGTTTATCTTTTGTAAAGTAGCAAAATTTATCATCACCTCAAAACTGTGTCAAAAGGTTTATGAATTCTTTTATTAAAAAAAGGTACAAGAGGCCATATGTTTTCAACAATTATCAGGATGAGCTCTTGTTTTCGATGGTCGCAGCCATCAAGTTTACCTTAACTTGTATGTTCTGATAATCACTTCAGATATGCACAATGGCCTATCTTTTGTAAAGATGAGCTATGTTATTGTGCAATTGAATGTGCATTGAGTTGGTGAAGATGTCACTCTGCCTATTGAGGAGATAGTCTGTGAAGGAGGAGGTTTATTGATTTGTACATTGTTTTGACTTTCATTACTTTGCTTGCTTGCGTGTTTATGAATAGTGAACAGGAAATAGCTGTTTTTCTTTTTAGCATTTGTTTAAGTTAATTGTTTAATAGAAAATTACCTAGCAAATTAATAGCCTGTTTATCAAGCTTCCAAAATCTCTGCTTGTTTTGAAAAATAATTGTTATCAGAACTCAGAAGTGTTTTTCAGAAAAGTAATTTTACAGAGTGGCAGTTTGTGTTTGGCTAATCGATTTGCAAATCGCTTTTGCCGATATTAGAGTAGAACTTTGTTCTTGCCAATGTTCCAAAAATGTTAATTCGGAAAATAGGCATTTTTGGCTTCCTAGAAGCTTGACCAAATAGGTTATAAGAAGAGTTTTACTGGCGCTGTTATGTGGAAGTTCAATTTTTCACAAGAATCTGAATTTCTCTTTGACAGGCTATTCCTAGCCTCTAGTGATACATTATGTGATCAAAACTGCTTAGATGTCCTATCAGGTTAATAACCACGGATATAAATGAATTCTTTGCTTAATCTTCTGTTTGCAGTGTTGATGGGTTCAGAGCGGTTGTGGAAAGACACCTAGATGTAGAGGTTACTGGTTTGGATCGAAATGGCAAAGCAATCAAAGTAGATGCTTCAGGATGGCAAGCTCGCATTTTGCAGCACGAATATGACCACCTAGACGGAACTCTTTATGTTGACAAGATGGTTCCTAGAACCTTCAGGACTGTAGAGAACTTGGACTTGCCTCTTGCAGCTGGCTGTCCTAAATTGGGAGTGTGCTAGGTCCACTACCTCGAGCGACTCGTTGTGAACTGAATTATCAATATCTTGCTTGGGAATGGGATCGTTGGTTACGTTGCTCGGATGACTGTGATGTTTAGAAAACAATTAAGGAGCTGCAGACGATGACTTCCCCATCTTGTGGGATATTGAAGTACTTGGATTCAGAAATGAGGTAGCAAATAGGTGTGTACATTAAGCCGTTTACAAAGATTCATTTTTTTGAATGGTATACTGTTTCTCTTTCTGTTATGGTATACTACAAAGTTGATACTGTTATTGCACAGCAGAAAATGAGAGGGTGTCGAGATTATAGGTTGATATGCCATTAATCGACCTCTTATTCTGTGATCTTCTGGAGAATGATATACATAAAAGTAGCTATTTCATAAAAGTGTCTCAATATGAAGGTTTTGCAATAATGACGACGACAACAACATACCTAGTGAAATCTTGTCTGGGGAGGGTAGAGTGTATGCAGACCTTACTACTACCTCGAGGAGGTAGATATGAAGGTCTTGCAAAACTATATATAGACAGAAAACTAGTCTGAAAGATACATCCAGTACAGGACAATTTATACAACTGAATGAGAGTACAATCCTTAATTTCGGTTTAATCAACAAGAATCATAACTAGGGATTCTTTTATCAGGTTGAATACAATCAATAGGAGGGGTTGTGTTTGTTCTCAATTCTCCATAAGTTTCCCAACAATACGGTCCATAAAAGTGCTTCTTTTCTGATGAAGGCTTAAGCTCTATGTCCGCAAGGGAAACACCTGTGCATGGCACAGAGTCACTACACACAAAATGAACTGGTTTATATGAATAAGTTCCTTTTATGGATTGATATGAAACTCCTGATATTGCTACTGCTGATGTGTGGTTACCACATTTTCTTTTGTCACAATAGAATTGATCTATCATTATTGGTATTTTCACATCTGAAACATGGATATTTGAGAACATGATTCCCTGAACTGAGCCTGAGCCTCCCTGAAAGTATAGACATACTGTGAAAGTTGAGGGATCTCAATCGATGGATTCAACTTATTGAACTTATGTTTCATTAGTTTATACCTGCCATGTTTTGATTCTTACACCAGTCATAGTGTTTTGTAGTGTTGAATCCTGAACTGTTATGTTAGAGACGCAGGCTTTCATGTTGTCTTTTCCCAGCCCTCCTATGCTGAATCCATGTCCAGGTCCACAATGCACATCATGAATGAACACAGCTGAACTTCCTGTTTGTATAGATATACAGCCATCTCCTGCATAATGTGTTATAGTTTTCACTTCAAAATCACAGAAAGAAAAGTTTCTGGAGAATTTTCTCCATAACGAATCTTTCATGCCCCCCTCCCCCTTGACTACTATTGTCGTGATTGCTATAGAAATATAGATTATGATATATATCTTTCAAAGAGTAATTGATCAAATTATTACCACAAGCAATATGACTGCTGTTAATAACAACATTTTGTGAGTTCTGAAGGTGAATTCCATCAGTATTTGGGCTATCTCCAGGGGATGAAACTGTGATCCCAGAAACTTGAACAGCCACACAATTATCAAACTTGAGATGTGCTTTGGGACTGTTTTGGATTGTTATGCCTGTTACAACTACGTTGGAACTTCCATAAAACTTCAGTGCCTGCCACAAAATTGCACCAAAATTATAAAATAAGAACAAAATCCACTTAATGAATAAGGGATTTCATTTGGCATAAGGTAGGTAATTGTGTTATAGAACATGATTTTTCCATTCATTTTTCGGCAAACCAGCTCACTGGGAAAATGTACTGTGGGAAGCAGATTTTCACTTAAGTAGTGAGAAACTTCCTAATCTTTACTTAGGAAAAATTACTATTTTTTCTTTTTCCATCAATTCAATCAAAATATCTATGGAAATAAACAACAAAACTTTTTTTCATTTTTCAGTGGGGAAATAGTGATTTTTAATAGTGATAATTTAGTAAATGGTACTCACTGCTGGTCTGGTTCTGGGCATTTTTCCTTTAGATTTGCTACTCATCTGTCCAGGCACCAATAGAAACAGTCAGACAATGAATAATAAGCAATTACTATTTGTCAGAATTAACATTGGGTTGATATGAAAATAGGGTGTTAATTTACTAACATCAAAAGATTAACTTGTAGAACAATTTAGTTAACTATTTTTATGAATAGATATAAATGAGACTTGTTTGTACATGGAATAAATTAAAATAAAATGCTAGAACAAGGAGAAGGGTCTTAGAAAATATACCTTCAATTTATTTTTACTTGTTTACAATAGATTTTGTACGTTCTTTACAAAAATAAGTAATAAATGAAATGCATATTTTACTATAATACACCTGACTAATAGCCAAACTATAATACACATTATAATATAGTATAGAGTACATAAATTTCATATGTTTTGGTGCTAATAATATCCTATCCCAAAAGTTTTCCCAATTACAAAAATCTCAAATTTTTCATTGCTCTTGAATACATTCCTTGGTTGTCTTGTATATTACCTAATGGGAGAGATGTATCTAAGAGGGGATAGGGATGTATTCGAGAGGTGATTTTTGTAATTAACTCCAACAAAGAAAGGAAAGGGATAGGCAAAGTATGATGAGTAGATAGATGGATAAGCAATTATTACCAAAGCAATTTTTGGAGCATAATCATCTTGCTCCTCTGAATAATCACCTTGATATTCTTCTATTAATAAAGGAGTATTTTTCCACCAGACTGATCCTTGGCCATCAATAATGCCTTTTCCCTTAACACATATTCCATTTAGCTTTGAGAATTCAAGCCATTGTATTACACCCCACACTTTAGGGTTTGTTGGTGCTATAATTCTCCCATCCAACTATTCAAAAAAATAAAGAGAGATGAAGTGCATATATATTTTACTTTCTTTGTCCCAATTTATGTGATACATTTTGGATTTCGAGATTTAAATAAGTTTATATATATATATCTTTTTAATATTTTGAATTGTTAATTATTGTGACTTATAGTGTTTTTTACGTAGTTTACAAATATATAAATTTTCTTTTTTAAAAAAATTGAAGATTCTATGAGCAAGTTCTCAGTCAAACTTAATCTGTTTGACTCTCGAAAAACAAAATGTGTCACATAAATTGGGACAGCAGGAGTATCATAATTCTCATGGCTATTAACATTTCAAATGATTTTGAAAAATGATTTGGGGAATGAGTAGTTAATATTAAAGATATAACAGGAAAAATAGTTTTCCCTTGATATGCTAAAATGGAGAAGTAAAAATAAAATAAAAATATATTTTTAATATAGTAAACGAGTAAAAGTGGATGGTGAAACTAAACTTAAATGATAGTGGACTTCATTTATATACCTGGAAAACAATGTTTTTTTCACAATGTGACCCTGAAAAAGAGATAGGACCAACTAGGAAATCATAGTTTGATGGAACCATCATAGTTGATCCTTCAACTTTACAAGCTTTTATCCATGTTGTTTCAAATGCCTGTCAAGACGATGACAAAGTTGCAACACACATGTTACTCTCTTCGGTCTATTTTAGTTATCGTGTTTAGTAAAAAAAAGTATTTCAAAAATAATTATTATTTGAATAAAATCATGATATAATTAATTATTTTAGAATATGTGTAAAGATTAATGTGGTGAAAAAGAGAGTATACTAGTAAATTGAGATAAAAAAATAAATAAGGATAATTTAATTAAATTATCATTTAAGTTAATATTTTTTTAAAAAAAAAATATAACAAATAAAATAAATCGAAGGATGAGAGACATAATTTCACCATGCTCATATAAATAACCTTCCACTTTTATGGAGAGGTTTTCCATAGCAAATGCATAAAAATAAAAATATGGCTTAATTTATTTTAGGCTTTTAGTATTTTCAAGAATCTAATAAAATATATTATCATTTGTTGAAATTGAAATATGTATTTGGTACGAAGGAAAGTATTTTCTGATTTTCTCATATTTGATTGGATAAAATTTTTGGAAAACATTTTCTCTAGCTAGGAAAATAAGTTCCTTAAAGATGAGGAAATGACTTTCTTAATAGAATAAGGAAAAACAAGTTTTATAAGTGACATTCGATGTTTATTAGTTC
>JAJOOO010004998.1:0-16060 GCA_029582685.1 Solanum piurae
ATCTCTTAGGATCCCACAAGTGCAATGTGCAAGAGAAGTCCCATACCCTCCCTTACACTATGTAGAAACCCTTAAGAAAGCCCTAGTAAGAGTTCACACCTTTCATACCTTCATTTACTTTTACATTAGGGAAATATCGCAATAACCGACATAGACCATGAGAGCTACATGGAATCCGGTGTTCTACTCCCACACCGAAAAGAGAGGGTTAACACTTGCCTAAGGTGCAACCATTCGTACAGAGCTATCTAGGTGGATCCACTAAGCTAAATTCCTATGTTGGCACATAGTTAAGTGTCAAGGAGATTGCTTCTAGAAACCCTAACTTACTAAACGTGGGGGTTTCCATCTCATGAGACAACACATACCGTGGGTAAATCCGAACTTGCTAAACGTGAGGAAATCCATGTGGGGAGCCGGACTTACTAAACGTGAGATCCCCATCTCATTTACATGCCCTTTCGGTGCTAAGCATCTAATTCCCTTTAGTAATCATCTTTAGTCATCACATAAGTTCACATTAGTCTTTACTCGACTCTTATGTAGACATCTTACCATCATAGCTCATATGTGTTCATAAGTGAGTAACAATCCTTTCACTTTAGAAACACTTAGCAAGTGAGTAAACCTTTCACTTTACATTACATTATAATCATGAGAACTACCTTCCAATCATATAACAATCACACCATAACATACATACATACTTCATAGATAATTCAAGTGTAAAGGGGTAAGGATGAGGAAACTAGGTCATCAATACCACAACAACACATTAGGTATAGCATCATTACAATCTAAGTAATTTACCTTTCATACTTGAGTTCAAAGAATAACCAACCTTCATACCTTCTTGCCCTCCATGGGACATTCATACTTCAATTACCCAACAATGCATAACCAATACATAATACAAGGTAATTCATGAAGTAATAACATTATCAACATCAATATAAGCAATTGACATATTCCCTTCATAGCCTTCAAGGCTTCATTCAAAGACTCAAACCTAATTTCATATAAATTATACATAACCTAGGGCAGAATCATCATACAAACATGAATTACATAATATCACATTCAATTCATAACCTTCAATTTATATCCACCACAAACTAGGGTTAGAATTTGGAAAAGAAGGAGAAACATGGATCTCATGGGCAATTCTTCAAGAAACCACCAATACAACATAAATTCATATATAATTGTTCATATAACATCAATCAAAGTTAGTTTATAACATCAATTTCACTTTAGAAAGAAGACCCACGTTTTTGGATTGAAATCTAGAATTTGGAGATTTTGAAATTCATCTTGAAGGGGCCTCTTGGGGAAAGGAATCCCAAGAGTGATAAGCAACCATACCTTATTGAAGAATTAACCACGAAAATCCGAGTTGAAACCTTGGAGAGTTGTTCTTCTTCTTGAAGCTCCAATCTTCTTCAATGGAGTTCTTGGGAAGAGAGAGAGAGTAGAGAGAAGGAGGAACTTTAGGTTTAGATCTTTGGGGTTTTGTGTTTGAGTGATAAAAGTGAGGTAAAGTGACTTAAAAATCATTATATACACATCCCCTAAAGTACCCTAAATACCCCTCACTTAGTTGGACTCTTTAATGAAATAAAAGTTGATTTCTGAATTTCTGAATTTTCGTCGCTGAACAAGTCCGCGACGCGGGGCTGTTCCCTGAAGATATTTGGAATTAAATTTCTATAGAGTAGAGTTTGTGACACGACCACGTCGCTAACTGGATTTTTGATCCTTGGGGGAGAAAGTGTGCGACGCACAACTATTCCCTCCAAGTGCAATCTGCAAGCTGCCTTGGCAGCTTGCTTGGCCAAGGTTAGGGTCCTCCTCGGGGACCCTTAGTGTGGCCCCGGGGTGTCGTATCAAACGTTTTGACCCTATAAACATATATTTACCTAATTTAAACCTTTTTACAAGATTAAACCATCATACGACACTCTGAAACCTGCCCAAAACCTAAGGACACACTAGGACACAATTCTTCTCTAGTTTCCGGATGTCTTGGTCGTTTCTTGACGTTTAGACTTTAACTCTTCCGAACCAAGTCAATTGCATTAATTTAGGTTTAGAAACATCATTTTAACTATTTTTAAGTCATTATTCATATGGTGAGGCTCTAACTTAAGTCGTAGAATTTCCGGGGTGTTACACTAACATTCCAGCTTTCCAGCCCTGGGAAGTTGGTGCATCGCTGATCGTTTTGCCGACACTAAATCCGATTTCCCAATGTTACAAGATCTGAGATGGTGAAGTCCAATGCAAAGTGGCGATGAAAGAGGACAATCGGTGGATCGCCGATCCACTCGGCGAAGCGCGGCTTAACTCATCGAGTGGACTTTTTAGACTAAATTTTGGGAAACTATTAACTAGATTTTAAATGGATTTTTGAGTAGTTCTCTCCCGGATATCACAGTTCTCATTCTAGAGTTAGAGTTTTCTCCAAGTTTTCAGTTCTTATTGTAGACTTTTGAGGATTTTGGTTTTTGAACTTTATTATTTTGGAGCATTGTAAAGGGTTGAAGACTATTACCCAGCTGATAGCTAATCGATTTTGTAGTTGTTTCTATCTTTTTATGATGTTTAGCTAAAACATCGATTATTGGGTGTGATCATGTGATTATGGGTTGAATTAGCTTATGGGTATTGATTATTACTCATTTAAATGCTATAATATAAGTGGGTTTAATTGTTAGTTGTGTTTTAATCTAAGATTTGTAGGTGCAAATGTAATTCGAGCTTAGAATTTTGGGCTTGCTTGAAAGGAAGTTTTAGAATCAAAACTTTCAAATGATAAATGTACTTATCGGGTTGATATAAGTTTAGCTCGAAAGAGTAAATTCTAATCTCGATTCTACCTATCTAGCTTGAGAGAGTACATGAACTAAGGTGTGAGTTATTCTTATTTGTTAAGTTGTTGATGTTCGAAAGAAATCACTAGAATCAAACTAGTTGTTTGTCACGACCCAAGAGTACCCCCTAGGCGTGACATGGCGTAATTAACCCCGAAGGGGTCGCATACAAACCCTTAGCGTCATCATCACATAATGACATAGAAAAATATGGAAAAATTAAAAACTTTTACAATAGAAGTCAACTTCTTTCATAAAGGAAAATAGGAAACTAGACTTGTCTCAATCACCATCTAAACATAAGAGTACAAATACGGACAAAGCCCTTTACATCAATAAAGCCTCCATGAATGGGAAAATACAACATAGTCTAGAATATAGAAGAGAACTAGAAACTCGAATCAATAGCAACTTGTCCTCGAATCTTGAGGACTCACCAAGCTTAGAGAATAGTCGACCCAAGCTTCACCTTGAAGAAAGTAGTAAGTATTAACGGCCGGAACCTACACTCATAGAGGGTAGAAAATATGGGTTAGCACAATTAATTGTACTAAATATGAATGCCATGCACAAAATCCTTAACACATCTATAAAAGGGACATTTAGTTGAAATCATGCATTTAGTCAAGTTTAGAAACCATTATGCACATTCGTAAAGAAACATAAGCCAACCAAACATATAAACAACTCAAAGCCACACTAGTGCAATGCAAAGGCAAGATCCCATAACCCTACCAAATGCTAAGTATCACATTTAGGTTACCAAAAACATACATAAAACTGTAGACATTCATGTTCATAACATCCATACATACCTTTCATGCATTAATCATAAGACATCATAATATAAGAGAACCTTACCATAACCTCTCTTAGAGTCTACTTGTGCAATGCATAAGTGAAGTCACATACCCCCACTCACACTAAGTAGTACCCCTTAAGAAGTCATAGTTAAAGTCTATGTCCTTACCATAGTTCATTCATTATTATTTAGGGAATGATTGCATTAACCGACATAGAACATTTGATCTACATGGAATCCGGTGTTCTACCCCCACATCGAAAAGAGGTGTCCTAGTTGCCTAAGGTACAACACACATTTTAGCTTCTAGGTGGATCCACTAGCTAAGACCTATGTGGGCACATAGTTATGGGACAAGGAGATTGCTACTAGTAACCCATACTTCTAGCGTCAAAGGTTTTTATCTCATGAGATATCATATAGTGGGAAGCAGGACTTGCTAAACGTAAAATCCCCCATCTCACTTTCGTGTCCTCTCGGTGCTAAGCATTATTCCCTTTAAAAGTCACAACTAGCCTTTACTTAGGTTCATAGTCATAAGAGAGTGTATTACACACTCATGTCAACATATCATCATAATAGCTCATAGGCTTCTTTAAGTGAGAATTCTCCTTTTACTTTTAGAAACATTAGCATGTGAGTAAACCTTTCACAATGTAGTAGTAGTGTGATCATGAGAATGTCCTTTCAAGCAACACCACAAACTTCTCATAAACATGCATCCATACTTCATACATAATCAAGTTTATAGGGTGCAGGAAAGAAGTACCTTGCATAAATACCACAACTGCACATTTAGATATAGGATCATTACTATCTAAGTAAACCACATACTCATATATAATCAACACCACCATATACAAACCCTAGCTAATTGCCGTTCAAGGCCATGAATCAACATCAGCCCTAACATTATAGAATTACAACACTAGATAGAGAGATTTCATGATTCAACCATCAATCAAACATAAACATAATCAATTATCAACGTCCATGAACAATCAAGTCACATCTTAGTTCACATTTAGGAAGAAAGGGAAACCATGGGTCCAAGAGAGATTTTCATCAAAAACTATCAAAACTACAATAATATCACCATAAACCATCATAAATAACCAAAATATATCATAATTGAACATTAGAACTCGTTTTGGAAGAATACCCATGTTTAGAATAAAACCCTAGATTTTGGAAATCTTAAAAATACACTTTGAAGGGACTTCTTGGGAGATAGCTTCCCAAGAATGAAGAGCATCCATACCTTATATTGAATTCCTCGTGAATTTGGAGAAGAAAGACTTGTTCTTAAACCCCTAGCTTGAGCTTCTTCTATGTTCTTCAATGGAGTTTAGAGAGAGAATATTTTGAGAGGGAAGTTGGTTGAGTTCGAGTTTTGTGAGTTGTGAGGTGTTAAGTTGAGTTTAATAGTTGAAATATACTTATATATGTCTAAATAAAAAATTTACACCCTCCCTACATTTTATTAATTAAAAAAGAACTTACCTCATTTATTGGACCCTTGGCCGAATTAGGCAACTTCCCAGGCCCCCATCCACGAGACCCCTTCCACGGGGTATGGATGGAACCACGGACCGTTTTGGTCCCTCATGGTTTGGGGCGGGGGCTTGCCATCTTGACCTTGGTCCAAGCCTCACTCACAAGTCCCTTCCATGGGGCGTGAGGTTGTCCACAGACCGTACTGCACTCTCGTGGAATGGGACTGAAACTTGAAGGTTTTGGGGGCAGTTTGGGGAGACTAAGTCTAGACTCATGACTCCCACCTACAGGGCATGAGTCCACCCACGTGGCGTGGGTGCCCCTCTCGTGAACCAAGATGTTTTTGACAGCATTTTAGTCAGTCCTTTGGCTCTCATCAAGGACCCTTAAGGAGTCCTTGTGGGGACCATGCCTTGTCGTTTGGGGACTTAGACACTAGTGTTAACCTAGGGAGGTCACTTTACGACTCTTACCTTGACGTTTACCCGTTTTAGGACTCTAGACTACATGTTAGGCTCTAGCTTAGTCATTACATTTCCAGGGTGTTACATTGTTCCAGAGAAAGCCATTTCACTCATAGCCTAGCCTACCCACTGAAATTTATCTATTTATTAGTAATTTCAATTGCCCATATAGTGAAATTTGCCTATAATTGATCACATCCCAAGAATTCTTCTTGTTATTGTTATTTCATTTATGTTTGATTGTCTTATAGTCGTTCATTGCAAATCCAAATTACCATCTGACATTTGTGTCACCCCTTTCGACTTGTTTACATGTCTTTTTCGATAATTTCTCTATCTATAACTATTAGACCACGTTTTTACTTCTTTACTGAATTTTAGACACGTACCTCTCCCTGTGGGTTCGACCCCAACTCTTCGTTGGATTTTATACTCCTTAACAATCGTTTTTACCTAGAATTGGATGAGGTGTGCTTGAAACGTTAATCACACACCAATCTTCAAGTCTTGCCTCTACTAAGATCCTAGCCACGGGTATGATAGTTGACATCGCCAGACCCTACATTTGGATAAGAAATGTAGGAAAGAGTATGTGCTAGTACAAAAATGTACTAAATATGATATCTTGCATAAACAATAAAAACGTAAGCATTAAACAATATAAGTAATAAGATAATCAATGCACATAATAAATCATCATAACAAAGGATGAAAACTTCCTTAAGTAACCTCAACTTATCCTTAGTCAAGACTTGCGTCATCCACTTCTAGTCATACTTATATCATGGAAGGCAACTCAAGAAACAATCCAAGCTATTCATTCTTCATAACATAATGCCTACTATTCTTGCTTACTTTTATAGACATGGGGATTCACCCCCTTGCCTCCTATAAAGGCTAATTAGTATCCACCCATTGCCTTGCTTTAAAGGCTAATGGGTATTCTCCTCTTGCTTTACATACTTCACGATCATGGGTACTCACCTACATATCTAACATCATAAGACACGGGTAGTCTCCTCCACATATTTCTATAACGATCATGGGTATTCGCCTCCATGACCAATCATCATATTAGGAACGAGGGTATTTGCCTCTAGTTAAATTATACATAATAGGAACGTGGGGAGTCACCTGTTGTTCAACATCAAGGAATAGGGTATTTGCCTCACATCCTACTTCATATGACATGGGTAATCACCTCATGCTTTCTAGCTTAGGAATATGGGTAACCACCTCATATCCCTCTGATATGGAGGTCATGGGTAATCACCTCATGCCTCATCAAGCACATAGTTTTTTAACATAGATTCATTTTAGGTGAGCAATCCTTTCAACCTAGAATCATTCAATGTGATAAAGTCTTTCACATTTATATATACATAAGGGATCATGTGGGTAAATCCCGTCCACAACTACCCTATCTAAAATCAACAATTCATGTTTAACGTTTACCCTCAAAGCCCTACAAATCATTATCATAATACATGCTTCACTCTCAAAACAATCAATATCATAATCATCTCATCTGCTTAAATATCAAGGAAAATCTAATGATAATTCATCATTTAGGCTTCAATCTCAAAGCACTCCTAAAGTAAATCCTATAAGAATACATCTAAACCCACAAATTATCATTTCATGGCTCAAAACCCATTTACAACTAATTCATCTTTCTAGACATGGGTTCGGCATGGGTACATGTATATTCATCCTAAAAACATGTAATCCTATAAATTTATGCATAAACAATCAGAACCCAATCATTCGGATCAACATTCATCAAAACCCACAACATTATAAGAAACCCAAACTCAAATTGTTGAATTTCTATTTTTCAATTGGGGAATCTTATGGGCTCCATGGATGAAAGGATTCCACGGTTTAAAAGCTTTAAAAGCTATCGTACGTTGATATCAAAGCCCACAAATGCTTGAGTAATTGAGACTTGACCTTGATCCTAGCTTGAAGTTTGTCTTCTTCTTCAAGTTCTAGAGAGAGAAATATTTTGGAGAAGAACACAATTCTTTTGGTGAGTTTGAGAGAATGACTTGAATGAATGAGTTTTGGGGTTAAAATCACTTATATAGGGCTCCTAGGCTTGGGTAAAGGGACCAAATTTTGCATTAATTAAAACCGGTAAATACCCATGTGCCCCTAATTAAAAGTTGTTCAACCCCCTTAACGAGCCGTCAAGAGTAACACGGCCCGTAGTGGTGCTCGTGGTCCCTTAAGCAGTGGCTACGCTTGCCACCACTCCACTCCTAAAACCTAACTCAAGATCATTACATCTCCCACGGTTTGTGGTGGCCTTCATGAGACGTCAAGTGGCTCGTGGGGAGGGTCTCATTTTGACAGACTCTAGGGACTTCACTCCCTCACCTCTACGAGTGTCACCACAACCCGTGGTCCCCACCACAAGCCGTCTTGGTAGTCGTGGGAGGTGACCTTCCCTTGGTCACTCACTGCCTAGGTCTATGGTCACCACCACCAACCACGGTGCCCTTCACGATTCGTGTGGGCCTTCGTGGAGGATGCCAAGGCTCAAGTCTCTAGGTCTTGACTTAGCACTTAGCCCCTTACTTAGCCTACTGGATTCTGAGGTCTTACATTATCCCCCCTGGGAACATTCGTCGTCGAATGGAATTCTAGACACTATTTAATGGAAAAGACTCAAGACTAGCAGCCCATCATGCATGAAACTCATCAAAATGCACTCAAGCATGGTGGAAACATCAACTCCGAACTAAAGATACTCAATGCATCATAAGGAAACTAGGAACTAGACCTTACAAGCCAATATGCATGAAATTTCAAGATAACTCATGTTCAAGAATGAACTACCTTCTCAAAGAGAAAGCATGTTCAACAATTAATGTCATTAAGTCTATACACAACTCATACTCAATGCACAACAACATGAGGAAGATCGATCATGTAAACTCATTTTCAATCAAAAAACAAGTTTTTCATGAGCATGCATAACATACAAAAATCATGGGAATATCTAAAACACACATGACTCCAAACAAAAAGTAAACCACGAGGAACTCATTACCTCAAGTTATAGAACGATAAGAGTAAAACACCTTTCAAGTCTAAAAAGTTTTTCATAAAAGAAAGCGGAAGTCTAGACATTTGTCTCATTATATCCATCTATTACAATATTGAATGAAATTGGGCTTAGCCCATACATCATGTCCAAAATGGAAATACAAGAAATGGAAACTAAAACAACAACTGCATCCTCGAAGCATGAGGACTCACCAAAGTTTGAAATCTTAAGATCAACACGTAGCCACGAAAATGACCCTGACTGTCGGACCCTACATTTGGGAAAAATGTAGGCAAGAGTATGTGTTAGTACAAAAATGCACTATGTATGATAACTATGCATGAAAACATTCAAAACATGCTAAAAAGGACATTTCATTTCAAAGCATGCAATTTACCAAGTTTAAACATCACATAAGAGGTTAGTAATCATAAGTCATGCAACATGGCCAATGTAAGTCAACATCATATTTAAAACCTTTGAGCTCATAAACAATACTTCTTGAAGTAACGTTAGCTTAGTATTATGTACTTGTTGGGGAATAAGCCTTAACCGACATGAGACCAGGTGAGTTATAACATGATCACCCAGTCTCTCCCACACCGAAAAGAGTTGGTCTACTTGACTAATGTAGAACCGGTAACTCTTAGCTTATGTGGATCCACTACCTAAATAACCTATGGGGCACATAGTTTATGGGATAAGGATAGTGCTACTAGAAACCCGGCCTCTACTAACGTGAGGGCTCCCATCTCAACAGATTGCTTCGAGAAACCCAGGTTCTACTAACGTGAGGGCTTACATCTTATATCAATATCCACTCGGTGTTAAACATTAATCCAACGGAGTTCTTATTACATCTTGACTAAACTCATGTGAAATGGAAGAATTTCCTTGACAATCAATCCAAACAAGTTCATTAGGATAGCTCTTAGATCATGCATGAGAAAACCTTTTACCATTCATGTCTACATGTAAATCTTATATTCAATTAGGTGAGAAAGCCTTTCAACCTTAGAATCTTCATTATGTGTGAAAACCTTTCACATCATATCCATATGTGTTCATGACTAGCCTTTCAATGAACACAACAACAATGTCATAATCATTGACACTTCACTCTCAAAGTGTTCTTAAAGAATTACATAGATTTCATAAAAACATGCAGAATCTCATACTTTGCCCTTTCAAGGTTCAAGCCTACTATCAATCAACACATCAAGTATTCAAGCATTATACATTGATTTCATTATAATTCTTATGATTCTATCACCTCGTGCATTAATTCATTAAATTTATCTTTCATCAAACAAAGACCCACATCATAAGATCATAATTGAGAAATATGGGAATTTCATGGGTTCTTGGGGATACATAATAAAAACCATAGGAAATCATCAGTTCATGCTTAGTATAACATAATTCAACTATTAGGAACCCATGACTTTTGAATCAAACCCTAACAATTTGAGATTTCTACTTCTTTTGAAATTGAGATTTTGAAGGAACTCCATTGTAACACCCCAGAAATTAGTAGATTAAACTAGAGCTTAATGTGAGGGTTAGAATCATGAATGTAACTACCCCTACCTAAAAATAAAGGGTTTCATCTTAGAACGTCAAGGTACGACCCCCCAAGGACAACCATGGATCCTTGAGGAGGACCCCTAGAAAACTGCCTGGACAGTGACCAACGGAGGGACCTACGCCACGTTGGGAAGTCCATGCCCCGTGGGTGGGGGCCGTAGGTCCAAACCTGGAAATCATGCTCTAAGAACCCAATCCACACTTCACTAGTACGGGTCGTGGGTCCAGCCACAGTCCGTTAGTGAGGCTCGTGGATGGTGACCTCGGAAGCAGATTCGGAGGTTCAATTTAGGGGTACTTTTGGGTTTTTCTGATTTTAATTAAAATTAAGTGGTGTCGTTTTTAGTCTAATAGGACCACCTATATAAGGATTTTAGACCCTTAAATTAAGTCATCCAACTCATTATTTCTAAAACCCAAAACTATTCCAAAAACTTCATCTAGACTTCAGGAAGAAGAAGAACGAAGTTGGATCTAGGGTTCAAGGATCAAGGTTTTCTACTCAAATTCATTGGGTTTCATTGCTAAGGTATGGTAGCTCTTTATCTATGGATATAATTCATCCATGGAGACCCTTCAAAATCCAAATTTCAAAGATAGAATTCCCCAAAAGCTAGGGTTTGATTCCCAACTCATGGATTCCTTTCAAAATAGTTTATCATGATTGAATTATGTTATATTATGTATAAATTGATGATTTCCTATGGTTTTATGTTGAATTCCCCAAGAATCCATGAATTCCCTAATTTCTAAATTATGCTCTTGTGAAATGGGTTTGTTGGTGAAAGAAGGATGTTCTGAGATTATGATTGTAGTAATTGAGTTACTTGAATTATGTTTATATCTATGTCTAAAGCAGTAATTATAGATGTGTTTATTTGATATGAGCTTTGACCCTTGAAAGGGCAAGATATGATATTATGCATGTTTTATGAAGGTTATGTATATGCGTTAAGAACACTTTGAGAGTGAAGTGTCTAGGATCATGATATAGTTGTTGTGTTGTTGAAGAGATGTTCTCATATACACACTTATGCATGAATATGATATGATGAGAAAGGTTTTCTCACAAAATGATGATTCTAGGGTTGAAAGGCTTTCTCACCTATAGAATCTATATGAAGACATGGACAGTGAAAGGTTATTCTCAAACATGATCTATGAGCTATCTTATGAATTATGTTGAATTGAGTGTCAAGACATTCTTGCATGAATATGAACTTAAGTTAAAACTTAATATGAACTCTGTGGGAATTAATGCTTAGCATTGAGTGGATATTGTATATGAGATAAGAGCTTTTACACTAGTTTAGTCCGGCTATCCAAATGGGTTCCTTATACGCTAGTTGAGTCCGGGTTCCCAAATTATGTCTCATGAGATAGAATCCTTCTACCTTAGTTGATTCCGAGTTTCTAGTAGAAATCTCCTTATCCCATAAACCATGTGCCCTCATATGTATTTAGATAGTGGATCCACCTAAGATAAGAGTACGGTTCTACCTTAGGCAAGTAGAGCAACCCTTTTAGGTGTGAGAGTCACCTGATTCCACGTTTACCCACATGGTCTATGTCGGTTACGGCTTATTTCCCACAAGAACATTATGAATAGGAATATGAATTATGAACTATGTTTACTCAAGAAGCTTTTAAATGAGTTTGTAAGGTTCTAAATATGATGAATATGAAAGATGGCCTAGAGAGGTTTACTTAGCATGGGTTAGATTTATGGGGTCTTATCTATGCATTGCACAAGTATTCTTTGAGGGTGCTTTAGAAGTGTTTCTCTTATGTTATTATAATCTAGGTATTGACTATGCTTATGACTTATGTTTTTCGACTATCTTCATAATGATGTTTAAACTTGGTAAATGGCATGCTTTCAACTAAAAGATCATTTTTAGCATGATTTCAATGTTTTTATGCATGGCTATTATACTTAGTACATTTTTATACTAACGCCTACTTTTCCTACATTTTTCCCAAGTGTAGGGTCCGGTTCTCAAGGTGATCATCGTTGTGGCTAAATCTTGGATTTACTCATTCTCCTAACTTGTTTCTGAGTCCTCATGATTCGAGGTCGGATGTTATCTCATTGTAATTCATTTCTTGTATTTCCTTTTCGAACTAGGTTGTATGAGCTGTGTCCCTTTCTCATTTCGAATATTGTAATAGATGGCTATGTTGAGACTTAGAGTCTAGACTTCCCCTTATTTTTTATGAAAATTTTAGAATTGAAATATATTTTTACTCTTATTGTTCTATTTCTCATGTTATTATGTTCTAAGTTGATTGTACGGAGTCCTTCGGGGTTCTATGCACCATTTTACATCTAAGGGGTACTCTTGGGTCATGAACAACACGGTATCAGAGTACAAGGTTTAGAATAATTCTAGGATGATATCTCATAAGCCATATCTAGTAGAGTCTTGTTTATAAGTGTGAAGCGCACCACATTTATGAATGACAGGCTACAAGATGATTAGGAAAATACACCTGTTTCAATATTCTAAGTCGTGACGTAGAGTTTAACTCTATAAAACTCTTTTAATCCTTGCCCTATGTTCTTGAGGATATGAATACTAGAAGGGCAAATGCTAGAAGAATAGAGGGTGACAATTTGGAACAAGGAGCTCCTCCTCAAGCTCATCAAGCTCTAATTGATCCTTCGGTTGAGAATGTTACTCATGTAGATTTTAGCACGACTATTCAAATGTTGGCTGAAGCCGTGACAACTCAAGTCAATAGAGAGGTTGTAGCTCAGATGAATCCTAATGTGAAATCGGCTGCTTCAAGAGAAAGAGATTTTGCAGGAATGAACCCCCCAAAATATCATGGCTCCAAGGTGGAAGAGGATCCTAAAAGGTTTACGACGAGGTCTATAAGGTACTTTCTAATATGGGGGTGACTTTGGAAGAGAAGGCGGAGTTAACAACTTACAAATTGAAAGATGTTTCTCAAGTGTTGTATGATCAATGGAAGAATAGTAGGCCAGTAAGTGCGGGTCCCGTAAGTGGAATTTTTTAAAAATCGGCGTTTATTGATAGGTTCTTTCCGCGAGAGTTGAGGGAAGCTATGGTGGAAGATTTTATTAACCTTCGTCAAGGAAGTATGAGCATGAATGAGTATGCACTAAAGTTCACTCAATTGTCCAATGGTGGCGATTCGAGGGATAAGATAAGTAGGTTTTTGACGGGCGTGTCCGACTTGGTAGAAACAGAATGCCGAACGGAAATGCTCCATAATGATATGAACATCTCACGTCTTATGGTGTACGCCCAACAAATTGAGGAATCAAAACTCAAGGTTAATAATAGTGAGGTGAAAAGAGCTTGAACCGGTGATGCGAACTTGTAACACCTCGAATCTAGTAGACTAAGCTAGGGGCTAAGTGCTAGGCACGAACTAGAGAATTTGGCCTTGGAACCTTCCACGAGTGCCCACACGAGTCGTGAAGGGCACCACGACTCATGGTAGTGCCCATGATGCCTAGGCAGTAGCTAAAGAAGACTGCCTACCACCCACTAGAACCTAGATGGATCGTGGGACCACTCGTGGAGGTGAGGGAGTAGCTTCACAAGGCTGCCCAAAATAGGGATCCTCTCCATGAGCCACTAGACGGGTCGTGAAGGCCACCACTGGCCGTGGGAGGGGTCGTGGTTATGAGTAAGATTTTTAGGGGTTAAGGGGTGGCAAGCTAGGCTACTGGTCAAGGGCCAAGGGCATCACAACGGTCCGTGAAGCCCCACACGGACCGTGAAGTCGTCTGTGAAGGGTTTTCATTAGACTTAGAGTGTAGGGTCAACTTCAAATAATCATATCTCTTAGCTCAAGATGATTTAGGTTAGCCATGACCTAGAGGATTGAAGGTAAATGAGTCCTCTTTCCAACGCCACCAAGTGTGCCCAAATCCGATCTCGGGGTAAAAGGTTATGCCCGAAATAGTGAAGCATTGTCAAACTGAAAATTCTTCATGACCGGTTTGATGGGCCGTGGTGATGACGATCCGTGAAGGCGTCCTTCATGATATTTCGGCAGTTAACAGTCAGGTAACTTCTTGGGTTTTTTCCCAATTGTTTTAACTCAAAGTTATGTCGTTTTGCCCAATACTAGGACCCCTATTTATGTTATTTTAACCATAAAACTCACTCAATTAAGTCATTTATTCCAAAACCCAAATCAAAACCCCAAAGTTCATCTTCTACAGAAAATTTCTCTCTGTAGAACTCAAGGAAGAAGAAGAGTAAAATCCGAGCTAGGGCTTGAATAATCAAGGCTATTTCACTCAATTTCTTTGTAGAATCATTACTAAGGTATGTTAGTCTTTCATCCTTGGATAATTTCCATCCAAGGAGTCCCTCCAAATTCAATTTCAAAACTAGTGAGTTCCCTAAAGTTAGGGTTTGACTTCAATCTTGCGGGTTCTTTCAAAAACGTTTTTAATGATTTATTTATGATTGATTATGATTGAATTGATAATTTATTGTTGATTTATGATGAATTCCCCCAAGAACCCATGAAATCCCTAATTTCCTAAATTTGGATGTTAAGGTGTGAGTGTTATTATATGTTGATCCAATTAAATGGATAGTGGTTGGTTATGGTGTAATTACATGATTTTAGTATTGTTATACATGTATTTTGATTAACCTAAGGTTTTAGGGTGCAATTGTTATAGTTTGGTTTCCGCCATGGAAGAGGCAATTGAAGGCTTAGATGTGACTTTCTAAGATTGATGAACTCCTTTATGAATTACTTGAGATTAGAGGAACTAAAGATGAATTACTTAAAAGTAAATATTGTAAACATGAATTGATTAGATTAGGGCTTATATGATGGATCATGGTTTAGTGATATTGATATTGAGATAGAGTTTGTATGATCTTATATGACTATTATTGGTTAAGAATGAAGCATGTGGTTAAATTTTCTTGGGAATTAGGTATACATGATGATCATGTGAGGTATTTCTTGAGAGTAAGTCTTGTAGTAAGAAGATGATTTCTAGGGCTTTAAGGGTAAAAGCTAATATAAATAGCTAATGATATTAAGGCTTTAAGAGAGAAGCTATTGCGTGTGTTGAATGGTATGTGGTTTTATTGTGGAAAGACTCCACGAACATGACCTATATTATGAGTGTTTGAGATCATGAATTTAATGGATTGTTTACTTGAACTATGATTATATCTATGTCTTATATAATTAATGCTAGGTATTTTGATTGAAAATGGTCTTCGGTCCTTAAAGGGAAATATATGGTATTATACATGCTTTGTGAAAGTGTGTTCATGATGTAAGACCATCTTTTGAGAAAGTACAGTGATCATGACTTTGATGTAATTGTGGTGTTGTTGAAAGTCTATTCTCACACATATTATTATGTCGATTGATATTATTATGTCGATTGAAAGTTCATTCTCATAAACACATAATGAATATAATGTGAAAGTTCTTCTCACATATTGAAGATTCTAGGTTGAAAGTCAGTTCTAACCTAATTGAAACTAACATGAAGATTCTAGGTTGAAAGTCAGTTCTCACCTAATTGAATCTAACATGAAGACATGGACTGTGAAACTGTTTCTAACGCATGATCTACTAAGCTCTCCTAATTAAACAAGTTAGGATTCAATAAATACCTCATGGGAATTATACTTAGCACCGAGTAGAAATTGAAAATGAGATAGAGGCTCTCTGTCAATTAAACAAGACAGGTTTCTAAAGTTAATCTCATGAGATAGAAGCTCCTCCGTTAAGTGAGGTTGGGTTTCTAGAAGCGATCTCC
>JAJOOO010005000.1:0-33797 GCA_029582685.1 Solanum piurae
CTAGACCTACGGTCCGTAGATCACTCCGTAGATGTCCTTTTCTGCATCTCTTTCAGCTGTCTCTTTACTTCCGCGCCTGAACATCTTTCCTGCAACATATGATTAAAACACATAAAAACCAATACTAAAAGGCCCTAGACACACACAACTCTTAAGTGAAATGTATTAGAAATACCGTAAACTCACGGTATATCATTTAGTATGCATTCACATATATCAATTTACTATGTATATGTAAAGACCCAACTAACAATTAAAGATATCAGTAGTGTACTCGACATAATATATAATTCTTAACAGTATCAAATATCTCTATTAGCAACTAAAAACAACATCTTGCCAGTCAAGAAAATATCAAATGCTAATAAAGAATGTTCACAACCCTTTTATTTATCACATCATTTGGGGATGATTTTAGGCCTATGTGAGATCTTGATTATTTTTTCTAAGGTCCCGAGCTTGTTTTAGCTTTTTTAGTCAGTATGTTAGTTTTTTGTGGTTTCCACATATGTTGGGTCAAGAAGACCTCACATTCGTATTTTGATGATTCTCTTTAAAATTGAGATTTCAGTTGATTGACCCAGTTTTTCAAGGAAATTGATGTGAATATTGTTATTTCCGAAAGTTTATTGTGAAAACTTTCTTTTATATAGATTGTGTGGCTTCAGAAGTGATTCGCAAGGGGAAGACTCAACTCTTGAAGTAATTAATTGATTGATTTAAGGCAAGTGATCTCAAGCTTGGTAATCTAGTAGAATTGTCTACTTTTCTTCATTGTATGTGTATTGGGAGTAATTGGGAATGAGGTGAATGGTTTTATTGCTCCACTTGATTAATGTTAACAACAAAAAAGGGGGTAAATGAAAAGGCTTCATGATGATAATGACAATTTGTGAATTGCCTTGTTGGACCCTATTTGATGAAATGCCTGGATGGCTTGAATGTGGGGTTGAATTACATGACTTGTTGTCTCTTCGTGTGGTGTGATATTTCTTGTGTGCATTGATTGTTGAACACCGTGATAATACATGTGATGATCATTGATGTCGAGGTCTTTTTCGACAATTGCTTGTGATATCGAGGTCATTTCCGACAAATGCAATTGATATAAAGCCGATGAGAAATGATTCCGTTTAATAATTTGATATAAGGTCGATGGGCAATGGTTTCGACTAGTAATTTGATATAAAGTCAATGTGAAACAGTTCCGACTAGTGATTTGATACAAAGACGATGGGAAAATGGTTCTGTCTAGTGATATGACATAAAATCGATGGGAAATTGTTCAAGTGAGAGTTAACTCTTGTGTTTTGATGCATTTTGATGCTTATGATTGCCTTATTTGTTAATTGTGATTGATGTATTTGATACTTGTGATATGTGTTGGTTGTTGGTTTGTGACTTTGGACTGTGAATTTTGAGCCTTGTGAACTATCTATTGTAGAAATCTTATGTTAGGCTGATTTCTGTGCAGGTAGTAGTTTGAGGAGGTTCCGTTAGGATGAAAAAGAGTATACAAATTCTAGCTAGGTTCTCCTGTTTATTGGGTTGCTTTCTAGGTAGCTTGTTATTGGTACTCACTCCTTCCTTCTACACTTGTGTAGGTTCCAAGCCCGAACCCGTGTGATCTCCTCTTTATTCTTCTGATTTCGAATCTTGTCAAGGATTTTGAGAGGTAGTTGTTTGTCATCCTAGCAGGCTCTCTTGTTCCCTTACCTTATATATTTTCCTAATTGAGAAACAAAAACATTGAGACTTGTATTTATCTTTTGAATTCGATTTTTACATTAGTGGCTTTTACACATGACAACTAGGTTTTGGGGTGTTAATAGAAAGAATAAGTTTTCCGCTTTATCTTGTTCTTGCTTTATCTTTCCACGTTCCTTTCGTTTCATTGGTTGAGGTTGACTTGTCTTGGTGGGAATAGACAAGTGTCACATGTCTTTTTTTGGGTCGTGACAAATGGTATTAGAGCCAGGTTCATAGGTCTCACGTGTGTACCTGCCAAGTCTAAGTAGAATCTTGAGGATCGGTACGGAGACATCTATACCTATCTTCAATAGGCTATGAAGACTATTAAGAAGTTTTTTCCTTGTTCATTCTCTCGGTTATCCTCGCTTGTGCTGAGTTACCACCTATTGTTTTGGCTGATGCCGAGGACTAGAGATTCTATTTCTAGTGGTAGAGAGGAGAGACAGTTCCCGAGGCAGTCATTAAGACTTCAACTAGATGTAAAGGTAGGGCATGAGCTAGAGGTCATTCATCGTAGAGTAGCACCGACTATAGGTTGTGCCCATAGAGCGGTACCATCCAGAGGAAGAGCTAAAGAGGCTTCACTTGAGCCACTAGTTGAGGTTACTGAAGACCAGCTGGTTCCTCTCGGATTTGGAGCTCCCTTGTTTCAGGTGGCTTTGTTGAGGATGTTTAGTGTGTTAGAGAAATTCTCTTTGAGTGGTGCGACAGATACCCCACATGGTTCTTAGACTGGGTTAGGAGCGCAGACTCCAAATTAGCAGCAGACTTCGAGTATTCAAGATCAGGTGGGTCTGCCATCAGTAGTTCTAGCACTGGTTGTAGGTGTTTAGATTGCTCCGAAGGTTATTTTGACGGAAACTGAGCAGTAGTGCTATGAAAGGTTTTAAAAGATGAAACCACCCCAGTTTCAGGGTGGTAAGAGTGAGGATGCCCATGAGTTGTTGACTTTGTGCCATGAGATGCTTGAGGTTGTAGGTATGTTGGATGCTCGTGGAGTTTGTTTTGTCTCACTTCAGCTTTGTGGACGTGCAGAGAGTGGTGGAGGACTTCTGTGAGGTCTAGACCAATGGGATCTCTTCCGGTAGTGTGGAATGTGTTTTCCAGTGCTTCCTAGGATCACTTTATCCCATGAAGAGTGAGGGAAGAGAGACAACGAAGATTCGTGGACTAGAGATAGGGCCGTTTGAGTGTTACTGAGTACGAGGCCCATTTCTGTAAGCTTTTTAGGTATGCTATGACAATTGTTTCAATGAGGCAGAGGGAGTTCGCAGGTTTGTAAGAGGTTTGACTTTCTCTACAAGATCGTATATGTTCAAAGTAGCCAGAAGGGGGCTTCCTTTCTGTCCATTGTGAGCACCGCCAATGAGGCGAAGTTGATGGTCTTAGAGGAGTTTGAGGATCCCAAGAAGGCCTGACCGTCTGGTTAGTTTTCTGGTACCTCATCTGGAGGCAATGGTTCACATAAAGGTAGTGGTTCCTTTCAACATCATGGCCGGTTCATGCATTTTCCTTTCAACATCGTGGGCCAGTTAATGTATCTATTCCAGCAGTTAAGATTAGACAATTAGTTCAAGGGTCTTATGGTTCTGGCCGAGGTGTCCATAGTAACTCATCTGGTTTGCAATAGTTATTCGTGCCGAGGTCTTATTATGGGTGTGGGGATCCAGGTCATCTTATTCCGCTGTGTACTTTGCAAACTTATTTAGGACCCCAATGTGCGTATTTGGCTGCTCCTGCTAGAGATTCAACGCCTCTAGTTAGGGGTCGAGGAAGAGGTCAGTCTGGTAGAGGTGGCAAGATTTCTGGTAGGGGTGCCCCAGCTCTGTAGGGCAGAGGTAAAGGTTCCGAGAGTGTCAGTGTTATGATTTTCAAGGGAGGCTTGAGGTTTAGACTTCTAATGTTGTGATCATAGGTATCGTCCCAGTTTGTTTTCGACCTACATCTGTATTGTTTGATCTGGGTTCTAGTTTCTCGTATGTGTCTACCTATTTTATTGGTGGGTTTGATATGATGTATGACTGCATGCATGTGCCTATTTATGTTTCTACACCAGTGGGTGTGTCCTTAGTGGTGTGTCGAGCGTATTGATTTTGTCTTGTTTCTTTTGTCGGGTATGATAATTAGGTAGACTTGATCAATTTGGGAATGGTACTTAGGTATTATTTTGGGTATGGATTGTCTCTCTCTGCATCATGCTATTCTTGATTGTTATTCTAAGACTATGACCTTAGGGATGCTGGGTGTCCCGAGAGTTGAGTGGACGGGTGCTAGTGGTTTTACCCTAGCAAAGTTACCTCTTTCATTCAAGCTTAGAGATTGGTTGATAAAGGGTATTTGTGCTATTTGGATTTCATTTAGGATACTAGTGTTGAGCCACCTCTCATGGATTATATGCTCGTGATTCGGGAATTTGCAGTTGTGTTTCTTACTGACCTTCCATGTTCTCTGGACAAGGATATTCATTTTGCTATTGACTTGGAGCAGGGCACCAGGCCCATCTCTATTCCTCCTTATCGAATGGTCCCATGTTAGTTGAAGGAATTCGAGAATTAGTTTCAGGATTTGTTGAGCAAGGGGTTCATTTGTCCTTTGGTTTTTCCGTGGGGTGCTCTTGAGGAAGAAGGATGGAACCATGAGGATGTGTATTGATTATCGACAATTAAACAAAGAGACTGTGAATAACAAGTATCCTCCTCCTCGTATTATTGACTTATTTGATCAATCTCAGGGTGCATCTTTGTTTTCTAAGATGGATTTGAGGTTTGGTTATCATTAGTTGACAATTAAGGCTTCGAATATCCCTAAGACAACTTTCAGAACTCGTTATAGGTACTATGAGTTTCTTGCAATGTCTTCAGTTTGACTAACTCCCCTGAAATGTTCATGGAGTTGATGAACGGGGTGTTTCAACATTATTTAGATTTCTTTGTAATATTGTTCATTGATGACATCTTGGGGTACGCTAAGACTGAGGAGGATGACGATTGACATTTGAGAATTGTAATCTAGATATTGAGGAATGATTTAGAAAGTTTATGCCAAGTTCTCAAAGTGCGAGTTTTGGCTTGATTCCACAACATTTTTGGGACACATGGTGTCCAAGGAGGGTATTCTAGTAGACACATCAAAGATTGAGGCAGGTAGAAGTTGGACTAGACCTACGTCAGTTATTGAGATAAAGAGTTTTGTGGGACTTGCAGGCTACTACAGACGATTTATGCAGAGCTTCTCCACTATTGCATCTCCTATGACCAGATTGACTCAACAGAGTGTGAGCTTCCAGTGGTGTGATGAGTGTGAGGAGAGCTTTCAAAAGCTCAAGACCTTTTTGATTTTGGATCCTATATTGACTTTACTTGAGGAGGGTGTTGACTTCACCATTTATTGTGATGTTTCTGTAGTCCGGTTAGTTGGTGTTTTCTGATGCAGAAAGGGAAAGTAATCACATATGCTTCTAGATAGTTGAAGACCCATGAGAAGAACTACCGTACTCATGATTTGGAGTTAACACATGTAGTATTTATGATTAAGCTTTGGCGACATTATCTATATGGGTTACATTGTGAGGTCTTCGGTGATAAGTCTTATCGCTTGTAGATGAGAGACCATTGGCTAGAGATGTTCAGATATTAGCCAACAATCTTGTCCAGTTACAGATTTTTGAGCAGACAGGTTATTTGATAGCATTTATAGAGGCTCGTTCTTCCTTAGTTGAGCAGATTTGTGAGTGTCAGTTTGATGAAGAGAAGTCATGTCTCATTCGAGACAAGGTGGTGAGAAGGGAAGCCAAGTAGGTTGTCCTTGATTCTGAGGGTAACTTGAGAATTGGGGCCAGGATCTATGTGCCCAAGGTGGGAGAGTTGGTTAGATTAATTCTTGAGGAGGCCCATTGTTCCCAATATTCTATCCAGTCAGGGGCGTCGAAGATGCATCATGATTTGAGCCTGCATTATTAGTGGTGTGAGATGAAGAGAGATACATATTTTGTTTTGAGGTGTTTGACTTGTGAACAGGTTAAGTGCGAGCTCAAGTGGCCCGATGGTATATCTCGGTCATTCCTACTTGGATGAAAACAAATCACTAGGGATTTTGTTGTGGGACTACCTACCTCGGTGGGTGATTATGATACTATTTGGGTTATGGTTGATAGGTTGACCAAGTCTGCTCACTTCATTCTGGTTTGGGTGAAGTATACGACAAAGAAGTTAGTTGAGCTTTATATCAGTCAAATAGTGTGACTACAAGGAGTCCCTGTTTCTATTTTCTTTGATCGAGGTTCTTTGTTCACTTCTCATTAGGCATTACAACATGGTTCTAGTAGTCGGTTAGATATGAGTACAACTTTTCACCCTCAGACAGATGGTTAGTTTGAGCAGACGATTTAGATGTTGGAAGACATGCTCTGAGCTTGTGTGATTGATTTTTGTGCTAGATGGGATCAACATTGGCCCTTAGCAGAGTTTGCCTACAACAACAATTATTACTCTAGTATTTAGATGGCCCCATTTGAGGCGTTGTATGGCAGACGGTGTAGATATCTGGTAGGATGGTTTGATTCAGTTAAGATAGACTCATTAGATATAGACTTTCTTAGAGATGTTATCATGAAGGGTGTGATGAGGTTTGGAAATAAGGGAAAGTTTAGCCCTAGATTCATTGGTCCTTTCGAGATTTTGAGTCGCATGGGAAAGGTGGCCTATAAGTTGGCCTTGCTGCCTAGCTTGTCAGTTATGCATCATGTGTTTCATGTCTCCTTGTTTTGGAAGTACGTGCCAGATGATTCCCTTGATTCAGTTGAGTTGGGTCCACATTTATCTTTTGAGAAGAAACCTATAGTCATTTTGGTAGGCAGGTCTGAAAGCGTAGGAGCAAACATATTGCTTCAGTGAAGGTGTAGTAGAAGCATCGTTCAGTTGATAAGGCAACTTGAGAGACAAAGTCAGATATGCATGCGAGATATCCTCAGCTTTTTGAGGCCTCAAGTATTTTCTTTTGATTTTTGTTTAAGGATGAACATGGATTTTAATGGTGGATAATGTAATGACCCGGTTGGTCATTTTCAAAAAGTTTTATGAATTTACCATTTCCCTCATCTGACCTTGACCCCAAGTCTTTTATGTTTGAGTTCTAAAATATGGTTTCAAACTTTGACAGGAAGCAGACCATCTTTTGATCGTATGTACTTGCTATAATTGTGGAGAGCCTGGGCATATAAGGAGAAATTGTCCCCACCCACGTATGATGGATTCCGCACAACAACAGACTAGAGCAGTGGTAACTGCGGGAAATGGTAATAATAATCGAGGGCATCCACAAGGTAGGCGAGGAGGCAATCAACGAGATCGTGGAGGTAGGGGAAATGGTAATGCAGGCAGAGGTACAGTGCAGCAAGGCAGGGAAGTCGTTCGTCATTATGATAGGGCTCAGTGTTACGCCTTTTCGGGCAAGAATGAGGCAGAAGCGTCTGACGTAGTGATCACAAGTACTATTCTTGTTTGTGACTGGATGAATAATGTGTTATTTGATCCGGGTTCTACTTAATCTTATGTGTCCGTGTGATTTGCCGCAACATCTGCTATGAATTGTGATATACTTGATGCCCCCATCCATGTTTCTATCCCAGTTGGAAGTCTGTCATAGTCAACCATGTCTATCGTGCTTGTCCTATTTTGTTTATGGATTTTCAGACTTGGGCTGATTTGGTGATTTTGGATATGACTGACTTTGATATAATCTTAGGCATGACTTGGTTGTCTCCCTATTATGATGTGCTTAATTGTAAAACTAATTCTGTAACTCTAGAAATTTTGAGAAGGGAAAAGTTAGAGTGGGAAGGGGTGTACAAGGCTAAGCAAGCTAAGATCATATCTTTTATTCGGGCTAGGAAACTGGTAGGTCAGGGTTGTTCAGCGTATTTGGGTGTGGTGATCCAGGTCATCTTATTCCGCAATGTACTTTGCAAACTCATTTAGGACCCCAATGTTCGTATTCAACTGCTCTTGTGTCATGACCCAGGGGTACCCCCTAGACGTAACACGGCGTACTTGACCCCGAATGGGTCGCATACAAGCCCTTAGCATAGACATACACATAAAGCCATAAGAATGATGCGGAAAATTTAAAACTTTTACAATCGAAGTTCAACTTCTTTTTCATAAATGAAAATAAGAATCTAGACCCTGTCTCAATCACCATCTTGTACAATAAAAAGTACAAATAGGGTCAAGGCCCTTTACATCAATAAAGTCTCAAAAATAGAAAGTACAATGGAAACTAGTAACGAGTAATGTTTTGTCCTCAAACCATGAGGACTCACCAAGCTTAGGGAATAGTCAACCCAAGCTTATCTTGAAAGAAGAAGTACGTCTCAACGATCGGAACCTACACTCATAGTAAATGTAGAAGAAATGGGATAGCACATAAAGTACTAAGTATGGAATCATGCATAAAAATCCTTGAAATAGGATTAAAAGGACATTTTTGTTCAAAAGTATGCATTTGTCAAGTTTGGAAATCAACATGCCCTTTCAAGGTAAAACACAAGTCATAATCACATTTAACTTCAAAACGTAGTAACACCATCACTTTAGCAACTCTAAGGAACACTTCTGCAATGTATGGTTGGCATCCCATAATACCAACCATACTAAGTACTCCTTTGAAGCTACCTTAGTCATACATATCATCTCTAGACCTCATCATAATCAATAGTCATACATAGGAAAAATTCATGTACATTACTTTGGACATGAGGAAAGTCATTCATAGCAACCATCCATTCAACATACATGCATACATTCATGTCTCATCATAGCATAAAGAAACTACCCCATAACACCTTACTAAGTCTACTTGTGCAATGTAAAAGCGAAGTCCCATACCCCCACTCCTACTAAGTAAAACTCATCAAGAAGTCATAGGTATAGTTCATGTCTTATTCATTATCTTGTCATATAGGGAAGAATAGCCATAACGGATATAGACCATGTGAGCGACATGGAATCCGGTGTCATGTAACCCTACACCGAAAGATGGTGTCCTACTTGCCTAAGGTAGAACTAACATGTTTAGATTTTAGGTGGATCCACGAGCTAAAGACATATGTGGGCACATAGTTATGGGATAGGGAGATTGTTTCTAGAAACCCAACCTATTGTATTGGTGGAGGAGTTTCCATCTCATGAGAATAATCTAGATGACCTAGCCTATTGTATTTACGGGAGGGCCTCTACCTCATTCACCATATCTACTCGGTGCTAAGCATTATTTCACAAATTATACATAGTTAGTCTTGACTTGCATTTACATGTGTGAAGGAATACTTTGCTCTTCATTCAATACAACACATAAAATAGCTCATAGATTCAATAAAGTGATAATGTACTTTCAACCTTAGAATCAACATTAACATGTGAGTTAGCCTTTCACATTATTGTTCATAGTGTTTCATGAGAATAACCTTTCAATCAACACAACAACATTATCATCATCCTAGACAATTCATACATAATCAAGTGTAAGGGTAAGGGAAGAATGACATTTCAACAATACCTCAATTTACACAATAGTCATAGGATCTTCACTTTCTAAGTGAATCATAATTTCATACACAAGTTTCATCAACATGTACAAACCCTAGCAACTTCCCCTTGAAGGATCATGAATCATGTTTCACAATTAAACCTATAAATACTACACTAGGCATGAATAAAACAAGATTCAATAACTAAAATATCATAGACACAATTCATAGTATTCACCTTGCATCAATACACCCATCACAATTCATGAAATTGGGGTCATGGGGTAATTCATGGGTTCATGGGAAGTTTTACTATCAAAATCACCATTAAACATCAAATCATCCATAATATAAGACAATTAACCCAATGAAATAATTTTAAGGAAGAACCCATGGCTAGATTGAAAACCCTAGTTTTGGAAGAATCTACCAAATTCGAAATTAAGAGTTGAAGGGCTTCATGGAGAAAAGTGTTCCATGAATCAAGACTCCCATACCTTAATTTAAGCTTTGCCCACGAATTAGAGTTGAGAGGATTGGTTCTTGTGCCCTATTCTTCAAGTGCTTGTTGTTCTTCAATGGAGGAAATTTAGTAAGAGAAATATTGTGAGGGATAGGATTTTTTTGGGAAATATTTGGATGTTTTGAATTAATGAGTAAAATTAGGTGAATTTGACTTAAAATCAACTTATATAGTACCCCTAAAAATACCCAAAACGACCTCACTTTGATTGGACTTAAAAAGGAAAAGACTCTAATGACCCTCATTTAAAAACCACGCCCAGGTATCACAAGCACCTTCACGAGCCGTGGTGAGGACCACGACTCATGGTCTTGCCCGTGAAGATTGGGACAATGGCTTTGTATTTGGGGCATTTCGCTCATGATCCCAAGGCATGACCACGAGGGGCTCCACGAGCTGTGGTCAAGACCACGAGTCGTTGTCTCTCTCGTGGTCCTTGAGGTAGTGGCCTTGCCACTTGGGACCCTTAGCTTACTTGTTGAAGGCAACTCCATGAGGCCTCCCACGATCGTGGTCATGACCACGGGCTGTGGTGATGGTCGTGGAAGTTGAGGTAGTAGCTAGAGTTTTGGGGGGCCATATTTCCATGGCCAAGGTATTTTCATGAGCCGTGGTGAGGACCACGGTCCGTGGTCCCCCTCGTGAAGGGTGAGGCAGTGTGCCCAACTTAAGGGCTGCCTTTGCCTTTTGGTTTTGGCTTGTCCCCTTTGCTTTTGCACTTGCCTCTTGGCCTAGACTCTTCTAAACCTCATTTCACCCTTAGGTGACTTTTTAACATTTAAGGAGTCATTTCTTGAGCTTTACCCTTACATTTAGGCTCTATTTTAACCTATCATTTTCTGGAGTATTACATTATCTCCTCCTTGGGAGCATTCGTCCTCAAATGACGATTTAGACACCCTACGAAAATAAAGACTCAAGACTAGCATCCCATCGTGCATGCAACATAACAAAATGCACAATTCATAGGAGGAAACATCAACTCCATCTCAAGTCATAAATAATGCAATTACAAGGAAGCAAGAGCTACATCCATTACCCAATATGCACAAAACTCATCATTTCATATCATCTTAGGAGGAACTACCTTCTCCAACTCAAAGCAAGCTCAACACAACAATATGGAGCCAATATGCCATTTCATCAAAACATAATTAAGCATGTTCATCATAGACATAACTAAGCATGTTTAACACAACATCTCATGAAGTCAAATATGCAATCATCATACTAAAGTGCAAACCAACATGAGGAACGTATATATCATGAAAAATGCTAAACATGAATTCTTACAAGAACATGCACAACATAAGGAAATCATAAATAACAATTATAACATATGACTTCCAAAACACCAACTCAAGAAAACTACTCACCTCAAGTTGGGATAGGAGTAGAAGGAAAAAAATGAGGATAGTGGGACTTCATACCGACCTCGGCCTCCCATGTATCACCCTCAACTAAGTGATTCCTCCATAAGACTTTAACGGAAACTACTTCTTTGTTTCTCAACCTCTAAACTTGTCGGTCTAGGATCTCCACCGGAACCTCCTCATAAGAAAGGCTCTTATCAACTCCTAAACCCTCTAAAATAAGGATGGATATTAGATCACCAATGCACTTCTTGAGCATGGAGACATGAAACACCGGGTGAACCGGAGCCAACTCATTTGGCAAGTCTAATTCATATGCAACTTTCCCAACACGTTTCAAGATTTGGTATGGGCCCACATACCGGGGACTAAGCTTCCCCTTCTTACCAAACCTCATCACACCTTTCATAGGTGAGATTTTCAAGTAAACTCAATCACCAACCTCAAATTCAAGATCCCTCCTTCTAATATCGGCATAAGATTTTTGCCGACTTTGGGTCATCTTCAACCTCTCTCTAATGATTCAAACTTTTTTTATGGCATCATAAACTAGTTCGGGACCAATTAGAGAAAATTCACCTACTTCAAACCAACCAACCGAAGATCTACACCTCCTACCATATAGTGCTTCAAACGGAGCCATGGCAATGCTTGAGTGGTAACTATTGTTGTAGGCAAATTCTATCAATGGGAGATGGTCGTCCTAATTACCTTTGAAATAAATCACACATGATCTCAACATGTCCTCTAAAGTTTGAATGGTGCGCTCCGCTTGACCATCCGTTTGAGGGTGGAAAGCGGTACTAAGTTTAACATTGGTATCAAGCCATTGTTGGAATGCCTTCCAAAAATGTGAAGTAAATTGAGTATCGATCCAATATGATAGATAGAGGAACCCCATGCAACTTCACTATCTCCTTGATGTACAATTTGACTTAGTCTTCCACCGAAAATGAAACCTTGACGGGAATAAAGTGGGCTGATTTAGTCATCCTATCAACAATGACCCAAGTAGAATCATGTTGCCTTCGAGTACGAGGAAATCCCACAATAAAATCCATTTTCACATCCTCCCACTTCCAAGTGGGAATATTTATATCTTGGAACAAGGCTCCCGGTCTCAAGTGTTCGGCCTTAACTTGTTGACAATTCGGACACTTGGCTACAAAACCCATTATATCCTTTTTCATGCCATTCCACCAATAGACTTCCCGCAGGTCACGGTACATCTTGGTGGCTCCTGGATGAATAGAATACCGCGAACCATGAGCCTCTTATAGAATTTGTTCTCTTAAGCCATCAACATCTGGATAATATAATTTACCTTGGTACCTAAGCACCCCATCTCCCCCTTGGGAGAAATCCTCAATAGACTTGTTGAGAACCAATTCTTTCAACTCCATTAATAAGGGATCAATGTGTTGCTTAGACTTTACATCTACAAAAAAAGACGATTCAGAACTATGATGGACCATGAATCCACCCTTGGTGGAATCCACTAGTTGGACACCTAACCGGGCCAACCAATGCACATCACGAACCAGTTCCTTCTTTTCATCTACTTAGTGCATCCGCAACTACATTAGCTTTGCCAGGGTGGTAAAGGACACTCATGTCATAATCCTTCAAAAGTTGTAACCACCTTCTTTGTCGAAGATTTAAGTCTTTTTGGCTAAACTCATATTGAAAACTCTTGTTATCGGTGAAGACATATACATGGACCCTATAAAGGTAATGTCTCCATATCTTCAAAGCAAACACTACCGGCGCTAATTCAATATCATGAGTTGGATAATTCTTTTCATGTACCTTGAGTTGCCTCGAAGCATAGGCAATCACTTTATCATGTTGCATAAGGACACATTCCAAACCCACTGGAGAAGCGTCACAATATACCACAAACCCATCGGTACCCTCCGATAAGGTCAATACCGGAGCGAAAGTAACTCTATCTTTTAATTTTTGGAAGCTTTTCTCACAAGCCTTCGACCACACAAATTTAGCTTTCTTTTGAGTCAAGGCCGTCAATGGAGAAGAAATAGAGGAAAAACCCTCAACAAACCTCCTATAGTAACCAGCCAAACCCAAAAAACTTCTAATATCGATAGGAGTTAGAGGTCTAGGCCAACCCTTGACTGCGTCCATCTTCTTAGGATCTACCTCAATACCCATGCCCGGCACAATATGACCAAGGAAGGCAACCTACCTTAGCCAAAACTTGCACTTACTATACTTAGCATATAATTGGTAGTCTTTAAGGACTTGCAATACAATCCTCAAATGATCCATATGTTCACTCTCACTTCTTGAATAGATCAAAATATCATCAATAAAAATGATCACAAATGAATCAAGATATTGCCTAAATACCCTATTCATTAGGTCTATGAATGCCGCCGGGGGATTGGTCAACCCAAATGACATAACCACAAATTCAAAGTGACTGTACCATGTCCTAAAGGCCGTCTTGGGAATGTCAACCCCTCTTACCCTTAGTTGATGGTAACCCGAACGAATATCTATCTTGGAGAAATAGTTAGCCCCTTGAAGTTGATCATAGAAATCGTCAATTCTAGGAAAAAGGTACTTATTCTTTATAGTGACCTTGTTCAATTGGCGGTAAGCAATACACAGCCTAAGGGTCACATCTTTTTTCTTTACAAACGATACCATAGCACCACATGGAGATATGCTTGGTTGAATAAAACCCTTGTCTAACAAGTCCTTGAGTTGCTCCTTTAACTCTTTTAATTTGACCAAAGTCAATCTATAAGGAGGGATGGATATGGGTTGTGTATCCGACAAAAGATCAATGCCAAAGTCTATTTCCCGTTCGGAAGGAATAATGGGAAAGTCATCAGGAAAGACTTTCAGAAACTCACTCACCACGGGGACCGACTCTAAAGAAGGGACCTTGGACTCAACATCCACAACCCTGACAATATGATACACGCACCCCTTGGAGATCATTTTCCTAGATTTTAGACATGAAACAAATTGACCTTTAGGAATAGAATTGCCCCCTGTCCACTCTAAAATTGGCTCTTTTGGAATTTGAAATTTGACCACCCGGGTCCTACAATCTATTGAACAATAACATGCATGCAACCAATCCATCCCAAAAATTACATCAAAATCAAGCATGTCTAATTCTACCAGATCAACCAAAGTGACTTTATGAGGCAAAGAAATAGGACAACTCCTATATACTCTTTTAGCTACAACCGTGGTACAAACCGAAAAAGGCTCTATTAGGGTTTCTGGAAGTACATCAAATTTCATAGCCACAAAGGGTGTACCAAAAGATAAAGTGGCGCTGGTGTCTAATAATGCATAAACATCAATGGAAAAGACTTGCAACATACCCGTTACCAAGTCCGGGGAACTTTCTTGCTCTCCGCGAAATTGAAGAGCATATAAGCGATTCTTCTTGGGAGTATCATAATTGGGACCACTAGGAGGAGGTTGATTAGCCTTTCTTCTCTTGGTCATACGGGTTGGGAAATCTTTCAATTGGTTCCCACTTTTTCTACATCCATAGCACACACCCATACCGGCAAGAAATTTTCCCTCATGCTTCTTACCACACTTGGCACATGTAGGCATCTCTATGGAAGGTCCACTCCTATTGCCTCCTTAAGGCTTAGGGTTAGACACCCTATCTTTGTTGGTCTTAGGAGCACTACAGGAGCTTTGGTTGGAAAAGCTCTTTTTGAACCTTGGTCCACTTTGTCCCTCAAACTTACCCTTAGAAGAATTTCCATCATCGGTCCTTTCTCTCTTTATCTCTCTATTCTTCTTCCTAAGCCTTGTATCCTCAACTTGTTGAGCATATAATATTAACCATGAGATATCTATGTTGTCATGGAGCATTGCCGCACAACATTCTTTTTCAATGGAATCGGACACACCCGTTACAAACTGACTCATCTCATCCCTTGGATTAGACACCAAGGATGGGGCATATTTGGACAACTTAGTGAATTTCAAAGAGTATTCTTGGACACTCATACCTCCTTGACGAAGGTTGATAAATTCCTCCACCTTTGCTTCCCTCTTTTCCCGTAGAATGAACCTACCAAGGAATGCATTCTTGAACACTTTCCAACCAATAGGACCCGATCTTATAGCCCTATTATCCTTCCATTTAGCATACCATACTTGGGCCACATACTACAATTGATACCCGATTAGTTCAAATTTCTCAATAGAAGTCACCTCCATAGCATCCACTATCTTGTAGACCTCTTCCACAAATTCTTGTGGGTCTTCATTCACCTTGGAACCAAATAACATAGGAGGGTTCATTCTAGTAAAGTCTCTCAACCTTGAGGCCTTGGTGCTCATATTAGTGTTTACTCAGGGCCCAACATCTCTGTTGGCTTAGGCCATTATAGCTTGGGCTTGAATGGTCACGACTTGAGTTTGAGTTTTCATGAGTTGAGTCAATGTTTGGAGAGTTGCCCTTATTTCCACATTAGTCATATCCCCTTCACCATTAGGAGCTTAAGTATCTTGAGGAGCTTGGGGATGAACTCCCTCATTCGCATTCTCCTCCTCCGTCCTCCTTGCATTAGCCCTTTTTGTATTCATTGCCTATAATCACAAGAGAAGGGTTAGGAAAAGGACTTCATAGAGTTAGGACTCCAAAGCACAACTAAAGAGTAATAAAAGAAGTGAAAGTTCCTAAACATCCTATAGCCTCTCATTCATAAGTGTGGCGCGCTTCACACTCATGAACAAGAATCTACTAAATATGGTTCATGAGACATCAATCCTAAAAATAATCTCAAAATCTTATGCTCTAATACCAAGTTTGTCACGACCCAGGGGTACCCCCTAGACGTAACACGACATACTTAACCCCGAAGGGGTCGCATATAATCCCTTAGCATAATCATACACATAAAGCCATAAGAATGATGCAGAAAATTTAAAACTTTTACAATCGAAGTTCTACTTATTTTTCTTTAACGAAAATAAAAATCTAGACCCTGTCTCAATCACTATCTAGTACAATAAAGAGTACAAATAGGGTCAAGGCCCTTTACATCAATAAAGTCTCAAAAATAGAAAGTACAATGGAAACTAGAAACGAGTAATGTCTTGTCCTCAAACCATGAAGACTCACCAAGCTTAGGGAATAGTCAACCCAAGCTTATCTTGAAAGAGGAAGTATGTCTCAACGATCAAAACCTAGACTCATAGTAAATGTAGAAGAAATAGGTTAGCACATAAAGTACTAAGTATGGATGCATGCATAAAAATCCTTGAAATATGATAAAAAGGACATTTTTGTTCAAAAGTATGCATTTGTCAAGTTTGGAAATCAACATGCCCTTTCAAGGTAAAACACAAGTCATAATCACATTTAACTTCAAAACGTAGTAACACCATCACTTTAGCAACTCTAAGGAACACTTCTGCAATGTATGGTTGGCATCCCATAATACCAACCATACTAAGTACTCCTTTGAAGCTACCTTAGTCATACATATCATCTCTAGACCTCATCATAATCAATAGTCATACATAGGAAATATTCATGTACATTACTTTGGACATGAGGAAAGTCATTCATAGCAACCATCCATTCAACATACATGCATACATTCATGTCTCATCATAGCATAAAGAAACTACCCCATAACACCTTACTAAGTCTACTTGTGCAATGTAAAAGCGAAGTCCCATACCCCCACTCCTACTAAGTAAAACTCATCAAGAAGTCATAGGTATAGTTCATGTCTTATTCATTATCTTGTCATATAGGGAAGAATAGCCATAACCGACATAGACCATGTGAGCGACATGGAATTCGGTGTCATGTAACCCCACACCAAAAAAAGGTGTCCTACTTGCCTAAGGTAGAACTAACATGTTTAGTAGCTAAAGACATATGTGGGCACATAGTTATGGGATAGGGAGATTGTTTCTTGAAATCCGATCTATTGTATTGGCGGAGGAGTTTCCATCTCATGAAAATAATCTAGATGACCCGACCTGTTGTATTGACGGGAGGGCCTCTACCTCAGTGACCATATCCACTCGGTACTAAACATTATTTCTGAAATTATACATAGTTAGTGTTGAATTGTATTTACATGTGTGAAGGAATACTTTGCCCTTCATTCAATACAACTCATAAAATAACTCATAGATTCAATAAAATGAAAATGTACTTTCAACCTTAGAATCAACATTAACATGTGAGTAAGCCTTTCACATTATTGTTCACAGTGTTTCATGAGAATAACCTTTCAATCAACACAACTACATTATCATCATCCTAGACAATTCATACATAATCAAGTGTAAGGGTAAGAGAAGAATGACCTATCAAATATACCTCAATTTACAAAATAGTCATAGGATCTTTAATTTCTGAGTGAATCATAAGTTCATACACAAGTTTCATCAATATGTACAAACCCTAGCAACTTACCCCTTGAAGGGTCATGAATCATGTTTCACAATTACACCTATAAATACTATACTAGGCATGAATAAAACAAGATTCAATAACTAAAATATCATAGACACAATTCATAGTATTCACCTTGCATCAATACACCTATCACAATTCATGAAATTGGGGTCATGGGGTAATTCATGGGTTCATGGGGAGTTTTACTATCAAAATCACCATTAAACATCAAATCATCCATAATATAAGACAATTAACCCAATGAAATAATTTTAAGGAAGAACCCATGGCTAGATTGAAAACCCTAGTTTTGGAAGAATCTACCAAATCAAAATGAAGAGTTGAAGGGCTTCATGTAGAAAAGTGCTCCATGAATCAAGACTCCCATACCTTAATTGTGCTTTTCCCACGAATTAGAGTTGAGAGGATTAGTTGTTGTGCCCTATTCTTCATGTTCTTGTTGTTCTTCAATGAAGGAATTCTAGTGAGAGAAATATTGTGAGGTAGAGGATTTTTTTGGGAAATATTTGGATGTTGTGAATTAATGAGTAAAATTAGGTGAATTTGACTGAAAATAAACTTATATAGTACCCCTAAAAATACCCAATACGACCTCACTTTGATTGGACTTAAAAAGGAAAAGACTCTAATGACCCTTATTTAAAAACCATTCATAGGTGTCACGAGCACCTTCACAAGCCGTGGTGAGGGCCACGAGTCATGGTCTTGCCCGTGAAGGTTGGGACAGTGGCTTGGTATTTGGGGCATTTCGCTCATGATCCCAAGGCATGACCACGAGGGGCTGCACGAGCCGTGGTCCCTCTCGTGGTCCTTGAGGTAGTGTCCTTGACACTTAGGACCCTTAGCTTACTTTCCTAAGGCAACTCCACGAGGCCTCCCATGGTCGTGGTCATGACTATGGGCCGTGGTGATGGCCGTGGAAGTTGGAGCAGTAGCTAGAGGTTTGGGGGACCATATTTCCATGGCAAAGGCATCTTCACGAGCCCCTACATGAGCCGTGGTGAGGACCATGGTCCGTGATCCCCCTCGTGAAGGGTGAGGCAGTGTGCCCAACTTAGGGGCTGCCTTGGACTTTTGGCTTTGGCTTGGACCCTTTACTTTGGCATTGGCCTCTTGGCCTAGACTCTTGTCAACCCCATTTCACCTTTAGGTGACTTTTTAACATTCGGGGAGCCATTTCATGAGCTTTACCCTTACATTTAGGCTCTAGTTTAATCTGTCATTTTCTGGAGTGTTACATCCTGCTAGAGATTCAGCGCCTCTAGCTAGAGGTCGAGGAAGAGATCAGTCTGATAGAGGTGGCAGGACTTCTGGTATGGGTGCTCCATTTTCGTAGTGTGGAGGTAAAAGTTCTACTCAGACTGTAGATGGCTGAGAGTGTCAGTGTTATGATTTTCAAGGGAGGCTTGTGGCTGAGACTTCTAATGTTGTGATCATTAGTATCGTCAAAGTTTGTTATCGACCTAAGTCTGTATTGTTTGATATGGGGTCTAGTTGCTTGTATGTGTCTACCTTTTTTGTTAATGGGTTTGATATGATGTTTGACTGCATGTATGTGCCTATTTACGTTTCTACACCAGTGGGTATGTCCTTAGTGGTGGATCGAACGTATCAATTTTGTCTTGTTTCTTTAGTCGGGTATGATAATTGGGTAGACTTGATCATTCTGGGAATGGTACTTAGGTATTATTTTGGGTATGGATTGTCTCTCTCCGCATCATGTTATTCTTGATTGTTATTCTAAGACTATGACCTTAGGGATGCTGGGTGTTCCTTAAGTTGAGTGGATGGGTGCTAGTGGTTTTTACCCTAGCAAAGTTACCTCTTTCATTCAAACTTAGAGATTGGTTGATAAAGGGTTTTTGTGCTATTTAGATTTCATTTGGGATACTAGTGTTGAGCCACCTCCCATGGATTCTATGCTCAGGGTTCGGGAATTTACAGTTGTGTTTCTTACTGAATTTCCAGGTTCTCTGGACAAGGATATTGATTTTGCTATTGACTTCAAGTAGGGCACCAAGCCCATATCTATTCCTCCTTATCGTATGGTCCCATGTTAGTTGAAGGAATTAGAGGATTAGTTTTAGGATTTGTTGAGCAAGGGGTTCATTTGCCATGGTGTTATTCCGTGGGTTACTCTTAAGGAAGAAGGATGGAACCATGAGGATGTGTATTGATTATCGACAATTAAACAAACAGACCGTGAAGAACAAGTATCCTCTTCTTCGTATTGATGACTTATTTGATCAATTTCAGGGTGCATCTTTATTTTCTAAGATGGATTTGAGGTATGGTTATCATTAGTTGAAGATTAGGGATTCGAATAACCCTAAGACAACTTTCAGAACTCGTTTTGGGTACTATGAGTTTCTTGCGATGTCTTTCAGTTTGACTAACGCCCCTGATATGTTCATGGAGTTGGTGAACGGGGTGTTTCAGCAGTATTTAGATTTCTTTGTAATAGTGCTCATTGATGACATCTTGGTGTAAGCCAAAACTGAGGAGGATGACGGTCAAAATTTGAGAATTGTACTCTAGATATTGAGGAATGACAAACTTTATGCCAAGTTCTCAAAGTGCGAGTTTTGGCTTGATTCCACAACATTTTTTGGATACATGGTGTCCAAGGAGGGTGTTCGGGTAGATACATCAAAGATTGAGGCAGTTAGAGGTTGGACTAGACCTACGTCAGTTATTGAGATAAAGAGTTGTGTGGGACTTGCAGGCTACTACAGAAGATTTATGCGGAGCTTCTCCACTATTGCATCTCCTTATGACTAGATTGACTCAACATAATGTGAGCTTCCAGTGGTGTGATGAGTGTGAGGAGAGATTTCAAAAGCTCAAGATGTTTTTGACTTTGGCTCCTATATAGACTTTACTATAGGAGGGTGTTGACTTAACCATTTATTGTGATGTTTTTGGAGTCCGGTTTTCTGATGCAGAAAAGGAAAGTAATCACCTATGCTTCTAGATAGTTGAAGACCCATGAGAAGAACTACCGTACTCATGATTTGTAGTTGACACCTGTAGTATTTGTGCTGAAGCTTTGGCGACATTATCTATAAGGGTTACATTGTGTGGTCTTCGGTGATCATCAGATTCTTCAGTATATCTTTAGCCAGAGATATTTGAACTTCAAGCAGCATAGGTGGCTTCAGCAATATGGTGGCCGATGCTTTGAGTAGAAAGACTTCTAGCATGGAAAGTCTTATCGCTATTAGTGTAGATAAGAGACCATTGGCTAGAGATGTTCAGAGATTAGCCAAGAATCTTGTCCAGTTACAGATTCCTGAGCAGACAGGTGATTTGATAGCGTTTATAGAGGCTCGTTCTTCCAAGTAGGATGTCCTTGATTCTGAGGGTGTCTTGAGGATTGGGGGTAGGATTTATGTGCCCAAGGTGGGTGAGTTGATTAGATTAATTCTTGAGGAGGCCCATTGTTCCCATTATTCTATCCACTCAGGGGCGTCAAAGATGTATCATGATCTGAACCTGCATTATTAGTTGTGTGGGATGAAGAGAGACACATATTTTGTTTTGAGTTGTTTTACTTGTGAACAGGTTAAGTGCGAGCACCAGTGGCCCGAGGTTATATCTCAGAGAATGGTCATTCCTACTTGGAAGTAAGAACGGATCACTAGAGATTTTGTTGTAGAACTACCTACCCCGGTGGGTGATTATTATTCTAATTAGGTTATGATTGATAGGTTGACCAAGTCTACTCACTTCATTCTGGTTTGGGTGAAGTATACGACAAAGAAGTTCGTTGCGCTTTATATCAGTCAAATAGTTTGACTACACGGAGTCCCTATTTCTATTTTCTCTGAACGAGGTTCTTTGTTCACTTCCCATTAGGCATTACAACATGGTTCTAGTACTCGGTTAGATATGAGTACAACTTTTCACCCTCAAACAGATGGTCAGTTTGGGCAGACGATTCAGGTGTTGGAAGACATTCTCTAAGCTTGTGTGATTGATTTTTGTTCTAGATGGGATAAATATTGGCCCTTAGTAGAGTTTGCCTACAACAACAATTATTACTCTAGTATTTAGATGACCCCATTTGAGGCGTTGTATGGAAGACAGTGTAGATATCTGGTCGGATGGTTTGATTCAGTTGAGATAGACTCATTAGATATAGGCATTGTTAGAGATGTTATCATGAAGGGTGTGATGAGGTTTGGAATTAAGGGAAAGCTTAGCCCTAGATTCATTGGTCCTTTTGAAATTTTGAGTCGCATGGGAAAGGTGGCCTATAAGTTGGCCTTGCTGCCTATCTTACCAGTTGTGCATCCTATGTTTCCTGTCTCCTTGTTTTGGAAGTATGTGCCGGATGATTCCCTCATACTTTCCCTTGATTCGGTTTAGTTGGGTCCACTTTCATATTTTGAGGAGAAACCTATAGTCATTTTGGTAGGCAGGTTCGAAAGCTTAGGAGCAAACATATTGCTTCAGTGAAGGTGTAGTAGAAGCATCATTCAGTTGGTGAGGCAGCTTGAGACACAAAGTCGGATATGCGTGCGAGATATCCTCAGCTTTTTAAGGCTTCAAGTATTTTCTTTTGCCTTTTGTTTAAGGATGAATATGATTTTTAATGGTGGATAATGTATTGACCCGATTGGTCATTTTCAAAAAGTTTTTTGTATTTTCCATTTCCCCCATCTGACCCTGACCCCGAGTCTTTTATGTTTGAGTTCTGAAATATGGTTTCAAACTTTGAGTGAAGAGTTTAGAATTTTGCAAGTTGTGATTTTGAAAGGCTAAGTTGCTTAAAAGTGGTTTTCGGAGTCATTTGGAGTATGGAGTGTCAGAATGGAATTATGTCAATTCTATTAGTTATAGAATGTGGAATCTGGTCTGTGAGAGTTGTTGGTTTTTGATTCAGAATCTTTGTGAGGATTTGAGGTCCTTAGTGGAAAAAAAGTGGAAATTTATCCTTTGGGTTTACTTTGGTCAGCATTCGGGATTTGGATGCTCGGATCAGAATTTTGAGAGTTTTGTTGGATTTAGGGGATGATTTTAGGCCTAGGTTGGTGTTTATGAATTTTTCTAAGGTCTTAAGCTTGTTTTAGAATTTTTAGTCATTGTGTTAATTTCTTGTGGTTTCCAGAGATGTCGAGTCAATAAGACCTTGAATTTGTGTTTTAATGGTTCCATTGAGTCTAGACGTCGAATATGATCGATTTGCATATGTGATTAGTGTACACGGGGTTCCAAACGAATCCCAAGGGTCCTTTTAGTGTCTTGAGAGTTGGAAAATGTTTCTTGTGTTGTAGTCCTCGCTTTTGCGGAGGGCCTTCTCTTTTGTGATCTCCTCTTTAGCAAAGGTCGGCTCACAAAAAGTAGGTTGACCTTTTGGGCGGGGTTTACTTATGCGGACTAGGGCTCGCTTTAGTGAAGGTCGTTTATGTTGTGCCTGGTTTTCAAAAGTGAGACCTATAATTTTTTGTGGGGTTCACTTAAGCTAACCTACTGGTCGCTTACATCCGAGAGGGGTTTTGACCTGCCATTTTTTAGGTTTAAGCCCCATTCTCCATTTTTGAGCTTGGGAAACCCTTAGAGGCAATTCGTGAAAGATTTTCTTGTTCTAAATCATTAGGGTAAGCTTTCATGACCCTAAAACTTCTTTCCCTATGATTATTTAAGGATTTTAACATCAAAATATGAGATTTTGATTGGTAAATGGTAAGGTATTTCAAGAACTCAAGTTCGAAACTAAAATGGAGATTGTGAACTGATTTTGATTTTTTCAAAATGGTTTTCACCATTGAGTTTCCAAAGGGTTGAACATCTTTTTCCAAGTATTAAATTTCGGATTCAAACCTTCTTTTTAAAATTGAGTTTTGAGTTGATTGACCCATTTCAAGGAAATTGATGTGGGTATTATTGTTTCCAAAAAATTATTATGAATACTTGCTTGTATATAGATTGTGTGACTTCAAAAGTGATTCGGAAGGGAAAAACTCAAATCTTGGAATAATCAATTAATTGGTTTAAGGCAAGTGATCTCTTAAGCTTTGTAATCTAGTAGAATTGTCTACATCTCTTAATTTTATGTGTGTTGGGGAGTAATTGGGAATAAGGTGAGGGGTTTTATTGCTCCACTTGATTAATGTTAATAAATAAAGAAAGGGTAAATAAAAAGGTTTCGTGATGATAATGGCAACTTTTTACTGCCTTACTGTGTCCCTATTTGATTGATTAGAGGAAATGCCTTGATGTCTTGAATGTGGGGTTGAATTACATGACTTATTGTCTCTTCATGTAGTGTGATACTGCTTGTGTGCATTGATTGTTGAACACGTGATGCGACATGTGATGATCATTGATGTCGGAGGTCTTTTTTGACAAATGCTTGTGATGTCGAGGTCATTTTCGGTGAGTGTAATTGATATAAAGTCGACGAGAAATGGTTTGAGCTAGAGATTTGAGATAAAGTCGATGAGAAATGGTTCCGGCTAGTGATTTGATATAAAGTCGATTAGAAATGGTTCCGGCTAGTGATTTGATACAAAGGCAATGGAAAATGGTTTCGGCTAGCGATATGACATAAAGCCGGTGGGAAATGGTTCTGTGGAAAGTTGATTCTTGTGTTTTGATGCATTTTGATGCTTATGATTGACTTATTGGTTAATTTTGATTGATTTATTTGATACTTGTGATTCGACTACGTGATACATGTTAGTTGTTGGCTTGTGACTTTGGACTGTGAATTTTGAGGCCTTGTGAACTGTATATTGTAGAACTGTTAGGTTTGGTTGATTTCTGTGCAGGATGTAGTTAGAGGAGGTTCGGTTGGAATGAAAAGGAGTATTCGAATTCTAGCTAGGTTACCTTGTTTATTAAGTTTCTTGTTGGGTACAATGTTGCTGGTACTCACTCCTTGCTTCTGCACCTGTGTAGGTTCCTAGACCGAACCCATGTCTTCTCCTCCCTCTCTCTCTCCCTCTCCTTCTCCTTCTCCTTATCCTTCTCATTCTTCTTATTCTTGTTCTTCTTATTTTGAGGCTTGCCAACGATTTTGTGAGCTAGTTGCTTGTCATTCTAGTGGGCCCTCTTGTTCCCTTACCTTATGTTTTGTTCTACTTGAAAAACAAAAATATTGAGACTTGTATTTTGGATTCTGGTTTTACATTATTGGCTTATACACATGACAACCAAGTTTTGGGGTGTTAATAGAAATAATAACTTTTTCGCTTTTATCTTATTCTTGCTCTATCTTTATGCATTCCTTTCATTTTTTGGGTTGAGGTTGACTTGTCTTAGTGGGAATAGACAAGTGCCATCACGTCATTTTTTGGATCGTGACACATTTTACCCAATCATTTCTTGAATTTACCTAGAAAATAAACCCCACGCATGACCATCAATATGATATATAGTTTCAACTTTCAATGGTATGATCAAAATAATTGATTAGTTAATCGAAGGCAACACACAGTGTCAATTATGAAATAAAAAAAAAAAATGGACGAGTTAAAAAAGAACAAGGCAAAAATCACAAGCATAAAATTTGATATCATCACAGTCATGAATTTGCCTCTTAAGAGAAGATAGAAATTAGTGAATTTAGAAGCATACATTAAAACTTGTGGATCTAGTGATATTAAAACTAACATGTTGTCCCAACATAATAGTCTAGGTTACAATGAGCAAGTACAGAATTATAAGAAAATGAACAAATTGACTAGTGACTCAATCAAACATCAAAACATATATATGCGAATTTTTTATGGATCAAACGACATGAACTGATCGACATGATTTCTCAAAAAAACATTGTGGCTCAAATAATTGAATTTACGAACCAAGATTTATATCTATACAGATCTCTAGTCTAAAAGGCTTTATCCTAATTTCAATAGTAAAAAAAAATAAAAAGAATAGAACTCACAAATTTCGCAAGAATGCAAAATTGAAGATTTTTTTATGTAGTGAAAATGAATGGTCAAAAGTGGTGAATGATGAACATACCCTAATAAGAGAGAAAAATTTATTATTCAATGAAATGAACAATTGAAGAGGGTAGTGTGTAATTAATTAGGTGATTGTAGCATTAATTGCAACATTAATGACATGATTTAATATTTTCAAATAGATTTCAAGCTGAGAAATATATGTTACTCTATGAAAATGAAGAATTAAAGCGGGTGAATGTTAAATATATACAAATATTAGTGATTGCAGTTAATTAAGTTTTCAAATAACTTTTCAAACAGAGAACTCTTGACTATGCAATGAAAATGAACTATAGAAGGAGTGATACTTAATATATATGTAATGACCCGGTCGGTCATTGTTGTAAAGTTCTGTGAATTTATCATTTTGTGCCTCCTGATATCGACTACGAGTCTTTTATGGTTGAGTTTGAAAAGTTGGTTTTCAAATTTGAGTTAAAAGTTGAGAATTTGGAAGACTTATATTATTAAGAAAGTGCTTTTTGGAGCCTTCTGGAGTTTCGAGTGTCGGAGTGAAATTCCATCAATTTCATTAGTTCAGTAATGTGGAATCAAGTCTTTGATATTTTTCGGTTTCAGTTTCTGAGTCTTTCTGAAGATTTGAGGTCCCAAGTTGTGAATTTGTGAAACATATATCATTTAGGTTGACTTTGGTCAACATTCGAGGTTTAGATGCTCGGACCAAAATTCTGAGAGTTCCATTAAGTTGAGGATGATTTTAGCCCTAGGTGATGTGTTGGTTTATTTTTGAAAGGTCCCATGCTTGTTTTAACCTTTTTAGGCGTGAGTTAGTTTCTTGTAGTTTTCATAGATATCGGGACAAGGAGACCTCAAATTCGTGTTTTGACAGTTCCATTGAGTCTGGAACGTCGAGTAGAATTCATTTTCATATATGGTTTGTGTGTACGAGGACTGAATCCTGAGGGTCCTTTTGATATTTTGAGAGTTTGCTGAGTTGTTGGTGTCTGTAGGCTTTGCATATGCGAATGTCCTATCGCTTAAGCGACATCCGCTTAACCAAAGGATCTATCGGTTAAGCGACCTTCAGTTTAGCAAAGGAGGCTTCACTTTTTTGATGCCCGAGCTTTTTAAGGGTCACTTTTGCGACACGTGGAAGGGTTTTTTGGCCAGCAAATTTTGAGGTTTAAGCCCTATTTTCCAATTTTGAGTTGAGAAATCCTTGGTGACGATTATGGAAAGATTTTGTTAAATCGCTTGGGTAAGCTTATATAATCCCATACCTTCATTTCACTTTGATTATTAATGAGTTTTAACATCAAAATATGAGATTGTGATTGGTGAATGATGACGTTTTTTCAAGAACTCAAGCTTTAAACTAAAATGGATATTTTGAATTATTTTTAAGTTCTTTTTTGAAACAATTTTCCATAATAACTTCTTAAAGCCTTGAGTAATGTTTTGAAGTATTAAATTTTGGTTTCAAACCTTAATTTTGGAATTGTAATTTGTCTTGTTTGACCCACTTTTCAAGAGAATTTATATGAGAATTGTTGTTTTCGATGAGTGATTATAGACATGTGGTCTCCAAGAAGGGTATTCGAGTAGATCAAGCCAAGATTGAGCTGGTTAGGGGTTGTACCAGACCTACATTGATTACCGAGTTCCAAAGTTTTGTGGGACTTGAAGGTTATTACCGGGGATTTATTTAGAGCTTCTCCACTATTGCATCTCCTTTGTATAGATTGACTCGGCAGAGTATGAGTTTCAAATGGTATGATGAGTTTGAGAAGAGTTTGCAAAACCTCAAGACCTTGTTGATGTTGACTCCTATTTTAACTTTATCCGAAGATGTTGTTCACTTCACTATGTATTGTGATGTTTCTGGAGTCACGTAATTGGAGTTCCGATGTAGAAGGATAAGGTGATTGCCTATGCTTCTCGGAAGTTGAAGACCCACTAGAGGAACCACCCTATCCATTATTTGGAGTTGGTAGCCATAGTGTTTGTGCTTAATCTACGACAACATTAGTTGTATGGAGTTCATTGTGAGGTTTGCTGACATTAGTTGTATGGAGTACATTACGACAACATATTTACTATGTCAATCATGAATCTACCTCGCAATATGAGGGCAATGATGACCCGAAAAGAGCTAACTTATCTTATCCTCTGTTGATCTAAAATGAGCAATGAAATTTATGCATTTTTCTAACCCAACAAAAAACTTATATTCACTCTTAAATGATTGTTTTCAAAATACAAGTCAAGAACTAAAAGATTAAAATGAAGATAAGTCATTAAGGTGCCAATTTATATGAACATACACTTTCAACAAACGAACTATTGTAGACTTTAAATAAAAAATGAGTGTGTCCACTATTAAAAAAATCACTATTTTTTCATAAAATATTTTTACTGAAAATTATTCCATGGATATTTCCATAGAAATTCTGATTGTAACAGTGGGAAAATAAAAAATAATTGTATTTTCACACGAAAAAATTAGAAAGATTATCAATATTTTAGTGATAATTTGTTTTCCAACTTGAATTTTGTTAGTGAGTTGTTTATTGAGGAAATTTGTGAAGAAAAACCATATTTTATAACACAAATTTCTGACTAAATTTTGGTGGGAAAGTTTTTTGGTTTTTAGTAAAGGTCTCTCTAAACTAATCAACAAAAAAAGGTATATAAGGCATGTTGACTCAATTTAAGGGAGACTTGGCATACCTGATAAATTATTTTCCATATAATGATAATGTCACACCTTTGAGGTGTGAAATAAGCCTCTTCCAAAATAATACAAGATAAAATTTAAGTAAAATAGATTCTAATGATCCGCACTTCTCCGGACCCCATGCATAACATATGCTTAGTGCAAAGGACTGTCCCTTTTGATGAGGTTGTTCAATAAATAAACATGATAAGGAAATCAAATATTTTATATTGAAATTTAAACACCTACTATTATACCAAACATTTCTATATTAGGTCCATGAAATTTTTTACTTTTCAATAAGATATTTGGAATCAATAAATAATTAGAAATCTTTAGAGTTAATCATCATAATTTGCACAAAAACATAGAAAAATAACACATAATATTGATTCATGATACATCATCATTTTCAACTATCAAGAAAATGATTAATCAAAATTTTACAATTCGATCAACTATCAAAATTAATAACGTCACTACTTTTTTTATATGCCGGAAAGATTGACAGAGAAATTTGAGCAATAGAAAATCTTATAAGGTAATAATATTACTAGTACTTTGGTGGAAACTAAAATCTCAAAAGTATTAATTACTACCTTAGTTCATATTGAAAAGACACCATACCAAAAAAGTAAGAAATGACATTTTTCAATCTAAAGTTGATAAAATGATTGATTTGATGACTCATACTGAAAGCTAAGAAAGACATCAAACTGAAAATTTACATCCATAGTTTATCATTTGAATAATTCTACTCCATCGTTTTATACTCATTCAATCAACAAGACACAAAACAATGTAATTTGTCAACCAAGCCAATCAACTAAATATAAAGTCTGAGAAATTGTTTGGTTAAAATGAGAACCAAAGATTTATATCTTATGGAGTCAAAGCAATCCTTCTGCAAATAGGACAAGAATTGTTTCTCTTCAGCCACCTTCTGATGCATTGATAGTGAAATTCATGCCCGCAATTAATTTTTCCTAGTCCTGCCCCGTCATCATAAGTATCATATACATACCAAAATAAAAAAAACATATAGTTGAATAAGGTTGTAGACAAGCTTAAAAGTGAAGGAGGAAGTAACCAAAGTTTTTTGCTCCTTACCAAACATATGCAGCAAGATTCACTATAATTTTTCAGCTTGGCTGATTGGTACTTGCTCTGCTTCAGAAGTTTAGAAATAACGCTTTTCTTCAATCATATTTCTACACCACCTATATGTTCTTGGAGTGCCAACGATGTCTAAATACAAATCACCTGTTATTTGAAAAAAAGATCGATTACTCTAATCATATCACATTTTCACGTACTATCTTACTTTATTACCTCATATGACATTTCCCCATCATAAAAAAATGTCATCATGTTGAGTATCACCATGTTCATCTTCTTCATCATCCTGTGACTTTAAATTCTCAGTAGCAATGGACCGGTTTTGCTTACTATCATTACCACACATTTCATGAAAGGTATGTATTACAAGAAGTAACATATTCAATATATCAAGATTACTTTTGACAAATAAAAATAAAGGACAACTAAGAGAATAGACATATCCTGATATAGTTAGACAAAATAATTTTAGCTACTCAAGCAAGTATAATATGAATTGGAAAAATCATTTCGTAACAAGTGGAGACCATGTATTATGTGTTCTTCATATAATATGACTATTAAAGAGCTAAATGGTAAAATAAAAAGAGGTAAAAATGATAACTAAAATCACACTAGATAATGAAAAATGCTGAGCTCTAGAACAATAAGAGCATCCCTATGACCTGGCTCCATGATAATGCCACCATACATGTCGAAATAAATTGTTAAGAAGCCCTCAATTATAAGAATACCAAGATTATGATTCAAATATGCAAAGAAAAAGATAAGTGAAGATATTATCAACCCAGACAACAATCATTTTAGGATAGAAAAGTATCCGCGACACTTTCACCACTTACAAGGGAATGTGATTGAGAATCAATATTATGTCTCAAAAAATAAACATCTCTTCATGTGTCCCCTAATCCATGTTATCTTAAATATCTCACCTGAAAGCTGGATAAATGCATTATATTGATTTGTTGAAGCAGATGAACTACCACCATAATAGTTTGTATGTTGCTCAAGAAATGTTGGATGTGTACTATTTTCCACAAAATCCATACTTGAAGCTCCATCAAAGTGTGTATTATGATAAAATAAAGTCGTTGGAGCTTGCCATAAATTTTGCATTTGACGAGAGTTGCTAGCATTATCTGAAAGATTTTCTGATGGTATGGAACTAGTATTTGTCACACCATCTACAAAATCACTTATAGTACGAGAAGGTCCACTAAAGTTTGTACTCTGAGAAAATGAAACTATTAGAGCATTCCATAAGTTTTGTGTTTGAGGAGAACTTCTAGCATTATTTAGAAGACCTTGTGGTGATATGAGGCTAGTATTTGAGACACCACTTATAAAGTCACCCATACTATGAGAAGCTCCATGAAAGTGTGTACTTTGAGAGAATAATGTCATTCGCAGTGCAGTAAGCTCCATGAAAAGGTATACTCTAAGAAAATAAAGTTGTTGGAGCATGCCATAAATTTTGTGTTTGAAGAGAGCTTCTAGCATTATTTGAAGGACTTTCGGATGGTATGAGGTCACTCATTGTGACACCACTTGGAAAATCACTGATAGTGCGAGAAGCTCCATGAAAGTGTTTACTCTGAAAAAATAAAGTTGTTGGAGCATGTCATAAGTTTTGCATTTTAAAAGAGCTTCTAGTATAATTTGGAAAACTTTATGATGGCATGAGACTAGTATTTTTAACACCACTTACAAGGTGACTCACCATATGAGAAGTTCCAGACATGAAGATACCTCCTCTGGCATAGTTGCTCCTTTCATTCAAGTCTATTTCATTTTCCTCAATGCCATTAGAGAGATTTGAATAATTCAGATTGCTACCATCCAAAGTTTGATTGGAGACTCTATTTCTCTCATTAGAATTGTAATTTTTCATATGAGAATCCGTAGGAAACTATACTTACCTGTAAAAGCTAAACAATTCAATCACTAATAAATTCAAAAAATTGGTCAACGAACCTCAAATAGAACCTTGAAATATTTTGTTAGTGTTTATAAAACTCACTCAAACATGACTTTGCAAATAAAAATTAATCACATCTTCTTCATATCATTGCTTTGAGAATATATAAAAGTTGCATGTTCAAAAAGAAAAACTAGAAAGGTCTAAAACATGTTACATCTATGAGTAAATTTTCTCTTTTACATATGTCATACATGGAGATGTAAGAATAAGTTCGACGAAAGTTGAAGGTAACAAACATTCTAGAGTAAACGTAAGATGTTCTAAATTTCAATGTGATACAATCAAGAATCAGGTAGTATCCTTTAAAATTTTAATACACTATAATAAAAAAGGACTTCGCAACAATTATATAACTAAAATAATATAGTTGATCGTATCATATTTAGCAGCTATAATAAATATGATAATATCTATAACTACCCTTTTATGTCAATGCAGTTAAAGTCTTTAGCGACTCTGGATGAAATGACATTAATTTAATTCTCACTAAATATTTTTCTCCAAAATAAAAATCTATTGCCATTAAATGTCTCTTTTGTTGTAGAGATACTACTTCATCAAAGGTAGGCGCTAAAATGAGTAGAATTTTCTCGGCGAAGACCCTCACTAGTTCAAGCTGTCAGTAGGACATAATCTTCAAACTTTGTAAATACTTTTAACATGAAATTGACTTCAAAAGTAGAACAATCATGAAAACTCAGCATAACATAATCTTGCTTTACATGAAACTAATAATTTAACCTCAACACCAACAATATTCATAGCTAATTTTTTTTGTAGAAGTCAATTTTTTTTTAACTAACTCAATGTTATGTAAATTCAAAAACTCTAGCTTGATTAAAATAAGGAAAAACAAAACTCTATTGACATTATTTAAAACCAGTCAAATTAAATAGAAAAGAAAATTGAACCAATAAAAGCTAAATCCTAAAATCTATGTGTGAAGTAAAATAAACAAATATCTCTTTAACATAGCTCTTTTAAATCTTGGAAAAGATGTAAATTTTACGAGTGGGATTGCCTATGTTCAAAAGGATAAAAAATTTCATAATAGATCCTTTTAAGCATTAACAACACATATTTTTTGTGCAAACCAAAATATATATACATTTATTTTCTCATCTAAGTTAGATCCCTCTCACCCACCCCGCTTCATCATAAAATCATACACTAAAATAAAAAATATTAAATTAAAAAAAGTTAAAATGACATGTCTATTATTTCATTGACTGCGAACAAGAGAAAGAATTATTTTCTACATTAATATTCACTTTATACTATTTTTTTTTATGAAAATTATAAAACACAATCCATGAAAAAGTTCACAAGAAAATCATTTGCCAAATAAAGTGTAAATGAATTTTATAGTGATTGTTTTTCAAAAGCACTATATAGGGACACTAAAAAAAGTTGACCTTAACAAATAAAACAGAATATTTCATAAAATGGTGAACGGTAGCTGAACAATTTTAATAAGATAAAACTGAATAGACCACAAACCAGTCAACACCTTTGATACTAAAGAACCTGAGAATGAAGGAGTATTGTCAATATTACTGGTATGCAACAAGAATAAAATAAGAAACATTAGTCTCTACTTAATTAGTTATATAACTGAATCTCCATTCTATATGAGATAACAAAATGAAGGAAAGACACAATCTCAATTCCGAAGTAAATAAAAAAATGAACGAGTTAAAAAAGAACAAGGCAAAAATCAGAAGCATAAAATTTCATGTCATCTCAATCATGAATTTGCCTCTTGAGAGAAGATAGAATTATGTGAATTTAGAAGCATACATTTTGTCACACCCCGAGACTACCCCCGAGACGCGGACACGAGACCTAGGACCACAAGTGATCCCAAGCTAACCCTGCTGGCATGATCATGAGCATACTAAATATAATCTGAATAATAGAATCTATGCGGAAGCTAAATCATAAATAAATAAAAAGATGGGGAATACCCATATACTATAACTGAGATATATGAAAACTGATGAGTTTAATACAAAGAAGTTATTAACTCAAAACTAAGCCGAATCTAACTATGTCTGAAATAAGCCTCTAAACTGACTAGAAATGTTGGGACATGCCCCAACTAGATCTAGCAAAACTAAAACTAAAAGACTAAAAGCGATAAAGTTAAACATGTCACTAGTCCTCGAAGAATGAGGACTCACCACTGATGCTGCTGAACTGAAGATCGGGAACCGATCTAAGCGTGATCTGGATGCTGAGAACCTGAACCTACTTCACGAGAAGATGTAGCGCACATATGCGTCAGTACTTGAATGGTACTGAGCATGCATGATAGAGTAAAGCTGAAATAACATCATAACTGAACAAGCAATAAAGCAAGAGCATAATATGAACATGATATAGATACTGAATGCTGAGAACTGAGCTAACTGATGCAATGACCAAATTTATAACAT